>QXVZ01032124.1:0-12236 GCA_008931825.1 Phallusia fumigata
TGCTATATGTATATTTATGTATTCTTGTTTTAGTTGTCATCTGGTAATATTTGTGTGTCTTAGGCGTCGACTGGCAACAAGCCTCCGAACCATGTGGAAATGGTTGCAGCATTTTGCAATGAATCTGGAATGAATCTCAAGTTTTCTGAGCAGTGTCTGGAGGAAAACGGCTGGGACTATCAGAAGGCTGGTCAGATGTTTCTCTCACTGAAGGTAAAAAGTCTGTTTTATTCCTTAATGTTTGTATCAACCAGGATTGCAAATAAGGTTCCGCTGCCAAGTTTTATTTAAAGATTGCCATTGCATGCATAGGTGTCGATTCCCAGGTTGGCAGGGGTGGCGGCCACCCCACTGGAAGTTTCTAGCGTTGCAACCATTGTAAAAAGTCTATGCTGCCACCCCAGAAATTTCCTGGATTCGTTATTAAATTTCTGCTTTGAAAACATATGTTGCTTGTACCGACACAAAGATTTTCTGAGGACTTGTTTACACCCAACATGTTGGAGGCGATCAACGCAAACGTCTTTTTGTTTGTTAAACAACGCTGAAGGATGTCCTATTTTGCGCGTCTCCTGTTCTATATACATCGATAAAATTAGCGATAACAGATACTTCAATGATGAACAGTTTGCCACGCCACACGAAAAAAAATGTGCTAAAAAATCAATGCCTATGATTGCCTGGCAAGTCAAATAAAGCTAAGGTCTTTGTTGCCGTTCACGCAATCACTTAGGTCAGGTCCTTTAAAAGCCCTCATTTGCTCCATTTTAATTTGTTGGGTAGATTTGAAAGCATACAAAGCTCTTAAGTTGCACATACTCTGTCTATATCTGATCATTACTAACAAGTTTCAAACTATGTGACTTAAGTTTCTGTCAAGTAAAAGCAAATGCTTATGTTGGAAATAAGCCAACAACTGTCTGTCCCTTTTTCTAGTTAACTTCTTGTACTTGTTATCATGTTTTAGAAGGAAGGAAAGATTCCCGCTGAAGCTTTTGTTAAATAAGTGAGGAGGAATTGGACTATAAGATACATGTTTCAAGTATGAATTTGAAAAATACCAGGATGATGAAAGAAGAACCACAGAATGAACAATGAACCTATCAGCATTGGAGGATGAAAATATTTTTATAAATTGTGTTGTAGTTACCAGCAAAGAATGCATGCATTGATTTTTGTTAGGGAAGTGATTACAAATTCGCCATAAATCAGAAAAATTTAAACAAAAATTTTAGGATACAATACATTCATTCTTTGCATATCTAGTGGTGTATTTTGCGTTAAATGCAAAAAAGTCTATGTTTTTTTTAATGTTTTTATTTTGTTAAATTAATTGGAAAGGTGGGAAATAGGTAAAACCCGAAAAAAGCAAAACAACTTTATTTTGTTTATGTTTCTTTGAAACTTTCTATATTTCCCATCTTGCCAAAATGTGAAATTTTATGCGGTGCCAAACATTTTTGATGTGGTTAGTTTCAACTTGTCTGTCACACATAATCATTATTAGGGCTTGGGTGGATTGTTGTTTGCCAAATGCCACACACAAAAAAACTGTAAAAGCAAAGAGCTGTTCGCCACATGATGGCAACATGCCTAAATGAACACGAACTGCTTTACAGTATCAACTATACATATATCTGATACCACAAGATGGGTCAGTCTGTTGGCATGTATGGCGATGGCCTATACTAAGAGGTATGGATGATTTTGGACTGACAAAGCACTTGAGTACTTACAAAGTATCAGTGGGGTCAGCCTTGGTTTAGTGTTTCGGGGGTTAATGGGGTAGTTTCCAAATTTGGTGAAAAGAGGGTGTGAAACTAGCCACAGCAAAGCTGAAAAACTTTATTTTGCTGTGTGATTTTGTTGAACCTGACGTTGTTGTTTTTAATGCTTGTTACTGTTTTTTTTCTGTGGACTATTTTGTCTTTGTTCTAAATGGGAATGAAAATAGGACCGGTTTTTACTTCTGATACCTAACACAAACACACAAGACTGTTTTTAATGTTTGTCACAATACCAACAAAGTTAATACACTTTGGTAAAAAAATCCAACTGATGGAAAATGTTTAAAATCAAAGCAGTGTACAGCCAAAATGTATTCAAAATTTTATTTTGTTTATGACCCTTAGTTTAAATGTATGGGCAAGCATTCCTTTCATTCATACTTTGTTTTACTGGCTGTTTGAATTCTTTTTGTTTTTTTAAAAAAGATTCAAACCAACTTTTCTGGTTTCAAAAATTTACTACCAAACTGAAACAAAATGACTGTTTTGTTGCCCATTGTTATTTGCCCCATTTCAATGGCCGTTTTTACTGTTAAAGCGTCGCATTTACCTGCCTGTCGTTAAAATTCCAATGGTTTTCATTTGTGATAAACCGGAAAATACGTAAAAATAATGAATCGTACAAAAAAACTGTATCTGATTTCGAAATCTAGTTGTCCCCCTATTTGTACAAATCATCGAAAAACTTCGTGTGTCTAATTCGGCATCAAATTTTATTCGTGTATTTTACGCGCATTGCTGTGTTAAATTTCGGTGACTTTCGTTCGTTTTTTGTGAATAAAAAATACCTTGAAAAACGCTATATTTTGTGCAGTCATGCGTTACGAGTCGACCTTCGACCGGGATTTGTAAACATACGGGGAGGAAGATCTTTTAACTTTATTTGCAAATAAATTCCTTCATAAGATAGCAGGAAGCATGCTTCGCTTCGCAGTAAGGACTCTTTCTAGAGGTAAGGTCATTTGTTTGCTCTTCTCGTTTTGTATCGTGTTTTTGCAATGTCAGAAAACACTTTACTAATGCAGACATCTTAGTAAGTATTTCTTTTCACACCATTAAGTTAATAGTATAATATTAACCATCCCTGTTTATTAGTTTTGCAGTTTGGTACATTTATAGTTAGGCTTAAATTGGGATAAAATTCCTTAACATTTGTTTTCCAGTTGTGACATTGATTTAGCTGTTAGTTCGTATATTTGCACAATAATTAAATATTGAAATGCTTAAACAGCAAAATTGGTACTTGTTTTGCATTTAAATTTGTGTTTATTTTTAAACGTAGCGTTTATGTTTCTTTTAGCACCTACCTCTGTTGTCAAGATATCAGCGGCAAAGATGTCATGCGATACAAGTGCTTACAAATTTGAAACCCTCGCTGTTTCATCTCCAAAAGACCATGTTCTTCACATAGAGTTTAACAGGTTGGATTACCTTTCTGTCAGTTAGTAAACTATCAATAGTTGTATTAATACCCACTCCAGTAACCAATAATCACCTCCCTGTCTCCAGTCATCACCAAGATCAAGATGACCGAGTGGTTAGCTCAACTCCCTTATGTTCGCAAGGTTGTTGGTGCTAATTTAATCTCAGTATCTTGTGTTTGTCTGAGCATGACACTTAATCTCCAACCTAATAATACATGATGTGTTAAACTAAGTTTAAACTAAAAACTCCCCCAGAATAATTTAAAGCAAAAATGATCAATTGGCTAACACAGTGCCAGCGAATGCATGAAAATGTAAATATTTGAAAAGTGTTCTGTAATTCAGATTTTTTCCTTAATGATAACAGTTTGATATACTTATTAGGGAAAAGCAGTTAAATTCAATGACTGCACATCTGTGGTCAGAAATGATATCTTGTTTTAACCAAGCTGCCAAAGATGCAGATGTCAGGTCCATTATCCTCTCTGGCAAAGGTCGCATGTTTACAGCAGGTAACATATTTGAAAAGCAAATTAGATTGCATCTGTTTTTTGCAATAACTATGTTGCAAGTTTGACTTATGTGTGTTCAATAAGTCGCACAAGAGATTTGGAATAAACATACAAAGAAAACGTCATACTGAAAGAATGTTAAAACATGATTGACAGGACTTGACCTAATGGAGGCAGCTACTACACTGCAACCAGCAGGAGACAAAGATGTTGCGAGAAAGGCCTTTGAACTGCAACATTTTATAGAACATGCCCAAAACAGCTGCACTGTGATTGAAAAGGTTAATCTTTCATTTAATGCAAATTCGGTTGTGTAAAGCTTCCTGTTAATTTGCATTCATTACAATTAGGGACTGGACTTTTTTGCACTCATGGTTACTCATTTTAACAACTACTTGATATAAGGCACTGCAAATTATTTGGGATCAGCAAATCACATGTTTCCTTTTTTGTTCAGTGCCCTAAACCAGTATTGGTTGCAATTCATGGTGCCTGTATCGGTGGTGGGATGGATGTTATTACGGCATGTGACATCAGAATGTGCACAGAAGATGCTTACTTCTCTATAAAGGTACAGCTCGAAATGTATTGTGCTTTTATTCAGGGTTGCAGGGTCGAAAGGTATAAGGTCCCACTCTGCCCCTAACTCCTAGTATTAGTTGGAGTTGCTATTCTAATAATACTAGGGGTCAGGGGAAGACTCCGACTCTTAGTAATCTTAGGAGTATGAGTCCTTAAGTTTGTCATTCCAGTTTATTTAAAGGCTGTAAAAACTGATTTTTTGACAAAATAGCGACCAACTTAGCCACGATGAATGATATTTATTTGCACAAAAACTTGTTATTTATGCACTGTTGATAACAACAGAGATTGTTAAAATATTTGCAATAAAATGCATTTTCCTTGTACAAGCTCTCTGGCAGTTGTGTATTTAAATATACTACTTTCCAATTCCATTGTGTTTCTAAGTTTCTCGCAATGAAAATGCAGAAACTCACAGCACTCCAGAAATAAATGTGTTTTAGTAAATCTTTGTGTTTACTATTTAAGGAAATTGATGTTGGTCTTGCAGCAGACATGGGTACATTGCAACGGATGCCAAAAATAATCGGCAATGAAGGACTGGTAAGGGAGTTGGCATATACAGCCAGAAAAATGGGCTCAGCAGAGGCCAAAGAGTGTGGCCTGGTCAGGTATATTTAGCTTTATAGTATTTGAAACCGTTAAATCCTTGGCAGTTGGTGATACTTGTTAAGTTATGTAGGATTGACTTAACTTGGCCGAGTTATATAAGATGCAGGTGATGAAATTGCCATGTGACACTTAATCTAGGGCTAATGGAAATTAAAAGTTTGCATCTTTGGACTGTTGTTTATTTGCAGCAAAGTATTCAGTGACAAGGATAAGCTGATGGAAGGTGCTATTGAACTTGCCACGATGATTGCAAGTAAAAGTCCTGTTGCAGTGCAAAGCACCAAAGTCAACCTGAATTATGCAAGAGATCATTCTGTAGGGGAGGGTCTGGAGTATATGGTAAGAAAAGTCACAACAACTTTTTTAGTTGCACATCATTTTTGTCATGTATAGAGATATCACAATGCCATGATAGGTAAGTTGGAAAAGACATTAAAAAAAGCATAAATTAGATTCAACATTGGCTAACAGCACTACTGAGCCGGTGTAACTCAGTTAGCAGAGTGCCATTCCCTGATAGGCATTTGTTATGGGTTTAAATCTGACCCTGGTTGACTTTTCTAGGTCACCTTGTAGGCCTGGTGTACTGCTCTCTGTTAATAAACAATCATAGTGAGTCTTTGGGCTAAAAGACTTATATAGTGCACTATGATTTGTTAGCAAGGGATTTATGATTTTCAAAGAAAAACGGTGTCTAGTTTGTGTTTGAGCATGTTACACAACTTGCATAAGCACTTAAATTTATATGACACCATTTCTATGACAGAATTTAGTTGCATTCTAAGCTGCGTGTAACAACAGGTTAAAGCATTGAGCTATTCTACAAGGGTCTGTTTTGTTTAGAAATCTTGGAACATGTCAATGTTACAAACTGAAGACCTCATGAAATCTGCCCAGGCCTTGATGATGAAGAAAACACCGGCAGATGTCAAGTTTTCAAAATTGTGATCAACAGTTCTTTTTCTTTGATTTTCTTGCTTATTAAATTTTTTGACTTTTTTGCAATAAACAGTTCCAATGATGGCAAATCATATTGGATGTAATAGAAAAACTCTTCAATTTTTGTACACTGTTGTGTTTTGCATTATTTGAACCAGCAACCATTGACAATTTTGCTCATCAGGCCTATTCAATCACAAAAAGTGCCTCATTGTAAACTCTAATCCATCATTATGTTAAATGATTTATTTGATCGCAAATAAGGTGCAGATTAAAAAATAAATTCTTTGATATACCATCACTGAGAAACTAAAACCTATTATATTCCACTTTTAAGCTTGCGTAGATTATACTGGATTGCATAGGATCTGTCCAAAAAGCTTTCCGATGCTGGTGTTGTTTTTATTCCACCTCTTAAATTTGCTTGTCCTGATTTTAATTGCAAGCTTGTCAGGTTTTCTTTGGGACGAATTGAGGAGCGAAGGTCAAGGCAAGTGTCCTCCTAATGCAATACAAAAGTAGAGTTAGTAATCATTAGGAGATTATTACATTAGGTGTAAATTTCATTGCAAACTTATTTTGGGCTTAAGCTGCTTTTAGAAGACAAAAATAAGAATGGAATTCAGTTGCAAAACAAACCAACACTGATTTTTAGACAGCAATATTTTCCATTTATCTCGACTCACTAAAATGTGGAAGGTATTTTTAATCAATTCAAACAAAGGTTATGTTTATATTACCTCTGACTTGGCCACCCTCCTAGGCACAGTGTTGTGCCATCCAAGTGCACAGTGGTCTGGCAAAGCAAGAGAATCAGCTCCATCATGATGCTTTGATCCATGTTTTGGTCTGTATCTACAGCAAAGGGTATTATAGTACCACTTTGAGCAGAGATTCTACCATAAGCTAGCAACACCGTCCAGTTTGTGCAGGTTAGTTTATCCCAATCTGTTTTATTGCCATGGTTTTTGGAAAACACTTGGGCTGCAGTTATAGTCAGGTGTATTTTAAAATATCCAACTTACAATTGCCTGGTGGCTAATGCAACAAAAATAAACAAGATGAGTTCCAATAAACTGCTCAAAACAAGTCCTTATAAATGGAATTGCAATTAATCAAACAGCACAAAATGTGTAAATATCGCCAATCAGTTACCTGTATGGTGAAATGAGGGATGCCTTTGGGATGGAAACTCGAATGTATCTGGGCGATGAAACAGTTCCAGGATGGCCTCCGTCATTTGGGTCAACTGGAACTGGAAATAATCGCTTGTTTATTGTGAAGTTGACAATACGTGGGTCTCGAGTGTCACTTGGGTCTGGACTTCGAGTCGACTGCTTCTGGAAATATACATTTTATTCAGAAAAATTTGCACAGTATGTGGATTGGTGGAATAAAATAAATTTGGCAACAATTAAACCTTATGAGAGGAACATTTAACATTTATTCTCTAAACACAAACATACATGCAGTTTCATCTGAGGTGACAGTTCCTGTAAGGGAGTTTTTGGTGTTTTCAACATATCATTCCAGCATCTCTTGCTGTGACAATCGGATCGGTTCAATTTCCTAAACTCCTTCATTTCCTCAAGAAACGACTCTGACTGTTCTTCTCCCGGCTCCTCATTCTCAATATTACCAGCAATCCAATCATATCCCAATAGAGGTGGTTCAGAACTACAAATCAAACACACTACAGTTTTGGCTTTTTATAATGTTAAGTTATGCCACAAAATATTGCTCAATGTATAACACTATTGCCACGTAATATTTATATTTAATTGTTGATATTTTCAAAGGTTTGGTGTACAAAGAAGGATACATTTTGCATTAGAATTGCAAACCAGCTACTACTACTACTGGTATTTGTGTTACCTTATTTGTTTCCTTTGGGGTGTCTTTATTGCACTGGCTTGCGTCATGTTAAAACTGCTATCTGTATTTGGTTGTTTAGTTCCTGTTTTAACAAGAATTGATTTTGGTTCTTTCATCTGTTCTGTAGCCCTGTATGGTCTGTGAAACGTGTGTAAATGTTAGCTTTAAGGTTTCATGGAAAAATGGGGCATTAATGCTCACCTTGTGTTTCCTGTGTCTGTTAACATTGGTTGGCCTTGAGGTGTTTCAGTGAAAGTCAGGTGTTTCCCTTTGTCTGACTGATGCTTGAGAAAGTTGGATATGATGTCATATTTAGGTGAAGACGGTGATGCAGTACTAGGACTTTTGATTATAGGTGTCGGTAATCTGTACAAAAACAGATCAACTTTAACAATATAATTACAAGTATGATTTTATAATGAGGTTTTACTACTAACTTTACTCTTTTTTGCTGTTTGGTTTTCTTCTTTAAAATTCCTATTGACAAAAAAATATTAGTGTCTTAAAATATTTTTAAGTAGACTGTAGATTGAAATATACACTATCAAACATTTTATATGACTGGCAAATCGTATGATAACACACAGATAAGTGATTTATTACATAATAGTTAAAGTTGAAAGAGTTAATCCACTTGCACACTCACTGTGTAATGTTTAAATTTAACATTTATTTCCATCCCGATTAAGTGTCATTGATCATTTTCAAAAAATTTGTCAAGTTAAGCTGCTAGTGCTTACAGCTTAGTATTTTTATTCTATAAAGCAGCAAACCTTAGTTACTCAACCTGGTGATTTTGTGAGCACATTTCGAGCTTGAGTGAGTAGCCTTCCTGATTTTCTTAATGCATCTCCACCATTCCGATTGGCCACAGTAGAAGTTAGAGGGGCAGCATTCATCAAGCGAGGGTCTGAGTGTTTTGCTGCCACTATCAACCTGGAAATCTCAACCTGCAAAGGATGATTTAGATAATTTTAGAGGTTAACCCCAGTCATAAGTTCACTGTATGGATTGACTCAAGTTTTGTTTTACAATAATTTATGTACTATACAGAATTGAGTTTATTTCGCTTGGTGAAAGAAAAAATAGCGACACAATAGCACTAAATCAATCACCAGGCCGGAAATAGCTGCGCAATGTTAAAACGTTATGAGGCGCAAAAATGTTAAGGGCACAATTTGTGGATCAAGGTCGCACTGCAGCTACACCGTAATTCTAAAGCGTTATGTGATGGGGCTCACAAGAGAGTGAATTTGGCGCAATATGAGAAGCACGACTGGAGGGGTGACGTCGGTGGAACCAGTCGAGGGGGCCTTAGAAGCTAACTAACCACCCGTGCTAGGGAAAGGGGGGTGGGGTTCGACAGGAAAACAAACCACCGAAAGAAACCCTGCCATATAGTTTCAAGCGCCGGAAGGAAGAACACACGCAAAAAAATGCATGAAATTTTATAATAGTGCACAAGAACGTTATTTCCACCCCTGCACTCGTTCTTACTTTTTAAAATCATTAGCATGGTCAGTCTAAAAAGATGAAAAAAAACATCACAAATAGTGTGTGCTATGAAAAATTCATGACATACTTTCCAATTGGATTTAATACGTGAAAGTTTGTGATTGCTAAGCAAACGTTAAACATCGAGGGAACTTTTACCTGTGATTGCTTCAGACGCTGCAAAAGCTTTTTGTTGGCATTGCGAAGATCGTCGTCTTGCATGGTAGCAACTGACATGGGATAATACCAAAATGAAACGATAATCAAAACTTCAAAACAAAGTTATATACGAAAACTTTAAAATAACCGCATAAACATGACACAAAAATCATACCTTGAAATGATTTTTTTTTGTTTTGGGGGTTCATTTTTCAACGTTAAACATAAATATTTTTTTATTTAATAAAGATTAAGAAAATATTATTTACGATTTACAGAAGCTCGTAAAAAACAATGTGCCGGCGATCAGAACAATTACAAGAGGTTTCTGATTGTCAAATACTACAATAAATTAACTTTTGTGTTATCGTTGAAAATTGAGACCGATATTGATTTTTCCTGTATCGATACGTCAGCATAAGGCCTTGCAGGTGTGTGTGACGCCCAGACTCTCGTCAATGTGCGCTTTTTCCATGATTATTTAATTTGCTACACGAGGGACCGGTCCCGTGACGTAGATCACAGTCGTTTTTACGTTGTGCTTCTCATGTGCGTCAAGCAATTCGCTGAACCGACTTGTAAGCCTACCGCAAGTCAGTTGCGAACGGTAGGAAATTTTGTTACGACTGATGCAATATTAACAGTAAAAATATACTGATATTTTAACAGTGTAATAATAAAAATGCATTTTTTGATTTCGCAGCCTGGACGACGCATCACATTGCACCTAAGGAAAACACTCAGCGACGATTAAAGAATTACAACAAGTTTGCTATCGGAAAAAGCAACAATACTTATTACCTACATTATTTTCGTTTAAAAAATAAGCGGTTGGTTTCCAATTACTTTTCCACTCAGGCATTGAGCTTCAACAGTTATCTGTGACCTATGGAATCTTGGCCGCGCGTCACTCGTTCCATTTCTAACCTGATCCTACGTTTTTGCATTACAAGCAGATCGATGCTACGACGTAGGTGCGGTCGTTTAACCTTCAATTGCATGTGCGTTAAACATGTAGCTAACATGACTGACACAAACATATATTTGATTGTAACCTTCAATCAAGTTGGTGTAAAAGGTGAAACTACAATGACGTACGAGACAAATATAAGGCATCAATACTGAAAACCACAGTCCAATGGGTCGTGACGTAAACTTACCGATGACGTTGTTAAAAAATCCCGTGGGCCCTTTCACTACACCCAAACAAATTGACTTTTATCAAGCGTTAAAAGAATGTACTCAATTATCAACTTTCAAATAGTGTGACAAAGGCGTTTATTAAAGCGTAGAGTACCGACTTGTATCCTCTCATTAAAACTAAAACTAGTTCGCTTTTATCGGAAAAACGTAATTCATGGAGGCGTATAGGTTGGGGCCGTTACAATAACATTTCTTTTAAGTTATTTCATCAAAAATTGTCAACATTTCAGCGTTTATTTTCACCCAGCCGTGGCTAGCTCCGGAAACTTCTCAAAACAACCACAAGAAACAACGACGATGCGAATTCAGAAATGCAGAATAGCTTTGCAATCAGTGGTGCAGTGTTAGGTACAATGGCAAAAACGAATTTCAGGAACAATCTCAAATAGTTAAAGGATTGAGGTCATTGCCATTGGGCAAAAACAACACGGGAATTTGGCATAGATGATACTGCGCTGATGCACACAATAATAATTCTAATTATTACCACTGGTGGACGCAGGCATCAAAAAATAATAAATACATTTTTCGGCATATCACAGAAACCTGTATTTGAAACCAATTAGGAAGCATAGCTATTGTATACAAGTAAGCTGCTTACATGGTTTTGCTTTGTATTTTATCATTGCATTCGGTCAAGGCATTACGTTGTGTTTTGTAGTTTTAATGGCGTACAGTCTATATTCTAAGCTAAGGCGACACACACTAAAGCACGCTTTTTAAAACACTTAGATAATCTCCGCAAACATGAATTTGGGGGAATTGAAATTGTAAGATTTGTGTAAAAGGCTTTCTACCCATAGTGTAAGGACAAATACGCCAAATTTTGTTTCACCGGCAAAATAAACAGAGACACCAAACGTTTGAATATTGAAGGAACGAATCTGTGTCATCAGTTTTTAAACGCAACATACATACATACATACATACAAAAATTAAGTTAAATTAGCGNTAAGCTAAGGCGACACACACTAAAGCACGTTTTTTAAAATAATCTCCGCAAACATGAATTTGGGGGAATTAAAATTGTAAGATTTGTGTAAAAGGCTTTCTGCCCATAGTGTAAGGACAAATACGCCAAATTTTGTTTCACCGGCAAAATAAACAGAGACACCAAACGTTTGAATATTGAAGGAACGAATCTGTGTCATCAGTTTTTAAACGCAACATACATACATACATACAAAAATTAAGTTAAATTAGCGTGTATGATATTTGCACACATAAATTTGAGCATAAGCAATGCACTGATATTTTTGCAAAAGCAATTTACACACTTTGAATACAGTTGGAACAAACGCCATGAAAATAAAGAAGTAGTTTTCATACATTTCTTAAATCAGATAACAGTAATACCACGTAACATACTTGAAGAGATATTTTGTAAATTTTTAGGGATAAACACTTTTTCTGTAATTTTCGACGCAAATAATTATGATTGGTAGCGAATTTGGCGCACGGCTTTTAACCCCAAAACCGCGGTATGAGCCAATACATCAGGTAACGAAACGGACGGGTCAATTTTAATACAACTGACTTCCTTGCATTTTAGAGTGTTTTGGTGCATCAGAAAAAGGGTAAAAACTTTTCAAGTAAATTTTGATTTGGCAATTCCAAGTGTGCAAAAATCAACGTGGAACTTTATGACT
>QXVZ01032128.1:0-22594 GCA_008931825.1 Phallusia fumigata
CGTTGGGAAAGAGCAATGTGGTTGAAGATGGTAGATTAGCTTTGGAGTGAATATTTTGAATTCATGATTATAGTTTTCGTCTTTGTTTGTTGTTGATTTTGGGATGAAAGTCAAACAGATGACCTTGCTTGGTAAATGTGCGTGCTGTGTAAGGAAAAACTAAAGTGTTTTGAAACGTTTTCTGTTGTTATGCTTTTCAAAATTTTTTCTTGCGTGGCCCAGAAAAGGTTTTGAAACAATCTCGTGGTCCAAGATTCCCCATTTTAAGTTTGTGACATAAACACGCAAGTATAGCGGCTTATTCCAACATGTACTTTAGTGCAGTGTTTCTCAAACTTTTTTAGCCCAAGGACCACTTTATCTTCGAATTTTCCTCTGAGGAACACCAAACAGAATTCCATACTAACATGGTTTTAAAACAGGCGATTTTATTAACCCGTACATAGTTTAAGTCATCTTTTCGCGGACCAGTATGAGGGGACGGCGGACAACACTTGAAGAATCACTGCTTTAGTGGAAAACTTGCTGTTGAACACAAACACCTACAACGAACCGGGCAGATTACATTAGTTCCTAGGGTTGTTAAAAGGGATTCCAACATTTCGATCATTCTTCGTCGCCCATTTGCAAACTTGCAAACCCATTGGTTAAGAATCACTGGCTTCACTAAACCTGATTTGATAGCAACTTTGAAGGATAGCTGTTTTTCTCTTGCAAGTCGCACGGAGCTTCAAAGCACTGTAGCGGTCAATGGTAAACGGTTAAGACAACACGTCGTTCAAACTCAAATCGGAAATCCGAGCGGTGGTGGGGATTAAAGAGCGGAAAGAAAACAATGCAATCGAACAACATCGATGCAATCTTACTCGTAGTTTGAGGAGAAATTTGACTTTCAATGTCCGACGTTGTTCGCGTCGATGTGACGTCATTCGTGGGTTGGAGGGTGGGGGGTAAACAAACCTCGACGAGAGTGCGTAGGCGATTTTGAACTTACACCCGATTCAGTGTGTGGCGCTTGTTATTAATAGCAAGGGCCATGGTCGAAAAGCGCCACGCGCTACACGCCAAACGCCACGCGTAAACTTGCAACTTATGCATCGTTTATTATTCAATTCGTGACATTGTAATAATACAGAGGGATGTACGATCAGCTAATGTTTCCATGAAAAATATATACGATACGTAAAATTGCTACGATACGAACAACGAACATAATTCATAATTAACCTTTCTTTCCTTACTGTTCCGTTTCCGCGAAGCGCGTTTTGCAAGATTAAGAGCCAGGATGCTATTAATCGCGGCAAGAAACATCAAAGGACTGGTAAATTAGCAGCTGACCGCCCGAGGAATGGAGAAAACATATCCGAAAATTTAAACTAACGGCCAGTTTGTGCAGGTAATGAGCAGAGTCGTGTGGTTAATTGTAACTTGATTGCGCCGAGCAAGGTGTGGTGTTCGCCAGTATGTGACTACAATTATTGCTAAATGACTGGTTTTCACGCAGTGCGCGGAACATCGCTTGTGTTTCCTGGAATAACGGCCTGGAAGTGTTTTAGTTACGAAATGCTCAAAAATGCAGCGACTTTTTAGCAAAAGGCGTTTCAGCTGTAGGCCACCAAACCAACAATCGACCATACCTGCTGACTAAAAAATGTTAAGAAATATCGAAAAAACGTTCTTCACATACAACCTGAATATTTTCGACTCACATACAACGTGAGCATTTAGGTACATATAAGTTGGTTTTAATGGCCTAATTTTCTTAAAACTTGTTTGGGAATTAGGTTTTGGCAATTTGATGGTTGATTTAAGATTTAGTTAGAAGCTGGAATACATTTTGGCGGACAGACCGCATTGTCCTGTATATACGTAGCAATTTAGAATCCCACAGAACAAAAAGCAGATAAAACACTCGTTATTTTACCGGCAAGATACCATACCATGGTGTGCCTTGTTTAAGGTTGGAATGCTGCAACGGACACGGCGACACGTTATTTTGTTTACAGTGAAGATTGATCAAAAAGTCACCCAGCCACAATCGGCTTTCGACTGGCACGACTACACTACACACCTACGATTCAGATTTTCCACAAACTTTAAGTAGATTTGAAGTCTTTTTGAGTAACGAGGTGTGGTTTTTATTGCTTTGAAAACTAAGTTCCGCAAGAAATGCCTGGTTCGAATTTCGTGGAATGGTTTTGATTTTACCAAAGTTTTGTTTATAAAGTTCTGATCGCTACAATAAAGCTGTTAAGATTTCCCACATATATTTTATTAGACCCGAGAAGGCAAATAAACACTTAACCCGAAAAAAATCTTTTAACTGTCGAATTCCAGACATAGCAGTTTATTTACTTACCGTTTTTTACTAATAAAGAGGATGTGATACCATTGTGGCCTTGATTTACCAAAGCAACTAGTTCTTTTACATGAAGAATAGGACAAGTAAAGGTGAAATGTTGGATAGCCTCTAGTAAAATGCTGATAAGTTGTTGGAGAAAAACTGGAACTCGAAAAGCGGACAACGAGAAAAGTATGATGTCAGCCATAGCTGTACACTTGTACTATCCTTGGGCAAATAAGTAGGCTGCACAGAATGTTGTCAACGACCATGTTTACACTAAGATCCAGCTGAAGGGAACGTGGTACGACAAGAATACGCCACATAAATAAACTTCAGGGAGAAAACGCGTATGGATTACGGAGCCACGCTCGCTGGGCAATTTCCGGAGCTTAACGCAGTGCGACAAACTAACGCGCCGAAGATGCGTGGAAAACATCAATAAACTCAAATGGACAAAATATTTACGAAAGCGAGGATCTCGATAGATGCGTTTCAAAGTGTGGCGTTTTTGTTGTTGTACAGCGGCTTACGGGGGCCGGCCAGGGCTATTTTGGAATCGCTTATGTAAGTATAGCGAGGGCGGGATTGTGTGCGTAAAAAGTGCAACAACATGTAGAGGTAAATAATAAACAATGAAGAGTGTGTATTTTTGGTAATTGCGGAAAGCAATTGGTGTTACTCTTAGAGTAGTAAACTAACAATACATGGAACGCAGCGTTCTATCATATCAAACAATTGACCACTAACAACAATATTTATAACTGCTTGATTTGGTGACGCAGTTTTTGTCCAACGGAGCACACTGGAAGTTTCATAGTCCGATATTATTCAAACACAATAAATATAGGTATCAATAGCTGAGATGTCTCAAATGACAACACATTGTCTAAGTACATGTTCGACCTTTCTTTAGAAAGTTACACACAAGACAAGACATGAAACCCACTCATCGAAGAAATGTTGTAATTTCCTAATTAGCTTATCAGGCAATGTCGCCATTTTCACTGTCATTGTTGAAATAGTTGCCGCCCCAAGCAATAATTAAGAAACAAGGCCGGGGTCTCATGTAGTCTGGCAAACCAGCTACACCCAGTCTCGCCTTCAATCACGATTTCTGACTTCACACACTAACTTTGAATTGAATTTGATAGAACTTGACACGAATGCTGGGTTTGAGATTTTTTAATAAAAGCATCTTGGTCAGCTTATATTTCCGGGGAAAGAATTTTTAATTAAAATCACATATTTCAATTCAGTGTCGTTAGGATACAAACCAATTAGATTTACATTTGCCCATGACTGTTCATATTACTGCTGTAAATCTAGTACATTAAGTGTTTGTTGCAACTTATTAAAGCCCCAAACAACCAAAATTTAACTTAGAAGAATAGATAATAGAAATCTAGGCCCATGTTTAATTTTGAATCGAAAACATCAAACTGTTACAGGTCTGTCCCCTAACAACTCAACAACAGCTAGACAAGTAACGTTGGGTTGTCTTAAAAAGATGACTTCTGTGGGCTGGTAAAAGTAGCAAAACAGTGCGATTTGACCAAGCCTGCTTTGGAGCCGTAATGCCACAGGCAACAGAGGCTTAAGGATAATCTGACTACCTCTACGAGTTTTTATGCTGACAAATTAACATCCGGCTGTGCAAGTAAAGGACGTTTTGTTTTGTGCAGAAGGGAGTGCGTGTATTCCTAAACTTTACGCCGTTAGCTTTGAGCTAACCCACTAACGCAACTAATGCAGTAAGCTACTATTCAAATATATATTAACAAGACATCTGCTGAATAGAACTAGTTGCCGTGTGCATTCTAATTTTTTTCAACTTAACGCAGGCCAAAAGAATTCCAAAGGATCAGGTGGCTGGTTTAGATCACGCCGTACATGTTTATGATCAATTCAAGTTGTCGCCCACAGTGTACAAGTTATTAGTGTTTCTCAAACTTTTTTGACGCGACTGCTTTGGAAAAGTTGGTTGGACTTACGACGACAAGAAATTACAACACTCTATTTTGGGCGATGCCCCTGGAAAATTAAACGACGCACCGGGGCGTCCTGACGAACAGTTTGACCTATAAAAAGGAGCGAACAATAGTGTAGTTTTTTCGCAAGTCTTTGTGATGTAGAGAATCCGAAATCCTTTGTTTTGTAGAAAAACAGGCGCAAGTATCTACATGCTTGCGTTTGTGAAACTAAGGTTTTCATTGTCCTGTACCGGTCAGTTGANCTTTGTGATGTAGAGAATCCGAAATCCTTTGTTTTGTAGAAAAACAGGCGCAAGTATCTACATGCTTGCGTTTGTGAAACTAAGGTTTTCATTGTCCTGTACCGGTCAGTTGAATCGCGATTTTCATTTTAAACCAATTGTGTTTGGCTCAGTGAAAATCGTAACAAACGTGGCTAAAGCATTGCGATAATACACCTAACTTTTTCTTGCACCTAACGTGTGCTTGTGCCCAACTGCCTAATAGAAGGTGAGAACATTGAAGTTTATAATACAAGTTTGCCACAAAGAGCTTCGTAGAATTCCAACAAAACCTAGACATGTATAAAAGCCAGCGCAAGCACCAAGACTCTGAGGATTTTATGGTAATCCTGTCGCCCATGCGCCAACCAACAACTTGCTAAAGATACGTAATTAATTTCAGCACCAACCTATCAATATTCCTAAGCACGTAGAGACAGAAAAGTGGGAAAATTTAAGGTGTTTCGGTTTTTGGCGAGCGACTCGTCTTCAAATGAACTACAAAACGTGATAGGTTTACAGACATTAATTGCTTGCTCCCGATTGTGCAGTCTCATTCTTACGCAAGCCCGTTGTTTACTTGAATTACAAAACTGTCTGCGATGTCGTATGTCTGCCGGCATTAATACGACACGACGGAAAGAACCAGACTCTCGAAGTTGGGCTTGACACAAGCCTTAACCGAGAGATAGGTTTTGAATTCTGACAGATACAGGTTCCAAAACGACGCTGTAATGTTTTACGGGCGTCTCATTTCATGGTCGTCAGTCAATAATGACCACACAGTCTTGCATGTCGCAAACACTTTGCAAATATTTATTAACTTTGTTATGGTTGAGTGACCGAGGCTCGTCCCGAACCCACTTGAGCATGCAAAGTCGTGCAAGGGTACAGGACTAACTGTTGCTTAACTGAGAGTCGGACGTTGTACTGTGTAAAGCTGCCAGGGTTTTAAAAGTACAATTGAAAACCACTGAGGATTGCAGGTGAAGTTGTAAAAAAACACATCAATAATCTCCTACCTCTCATGCGTTCAACTCCGGGAAATCCATTCATGTGCACGCCCCCTGGTGGTGAAAACGACTCATCTCGCATGATTGGCCGATCGCTGCCGTCTGAAAACGAAAAACAAAGTGGTTACCTACTAAAAAGGCTTTCACTAAACACCCGAACTTTTGTAGTCCAATTTAAAGCACAACTTTACCACAAAAACCAGCAGAGGTGTGAGTTACTACTTTGGCCCCGTTTTTCGCACCGGTTAGCCCAACTCAAGACAATCACCACATACACATTAATAATCACAACAATCTGACCACACAAATCTGCACCCAAAAAGTTACAACTCACCATGAGGGTAATACCCCATGTTGGGAGCATAGGCGTCGTGGCGAAACAAACCACGATCGTTAAACTCATTCCATTCCATTTTGACCGGGGGCAAACTCGGCCCCATACCCATACCCCCATCGTTGGGGACCCATGGACCCGGTTGGATTCCGTTTTGGCGACGATGGTGGCCGTAAGCCTGGTGCTGCATGGGGCGGCCATTTGAAACCCCACCCCCGTTATAGTTTTGATAGTTGGCGTTGTACATTTCGCGGGGGTTGGAGTAGGGCTGGGAGCGCTTAAGTGGGGGTAGCGTTTCGCCGAGTTTGGGTGCGTGGCTCCCGAGGCTGGGTTTGCGTGAAACTGGGGTGTAGGGGGCGGCGTGGGAACTCCCCTTTCCGTCTTTAAAAAAGTTTTCGATCGTACGCTCAGTGAGAAACCCCAGAGCTTTCATGGTAGATGCCGCGTTCCGGGGCTGGTTGGCGTTAGGTGGGAAACCACCTTGGGCGGGCGGGGGTGCTTGGGGGTATGAATTTTGGCTTGGGGGCCCGTTTGGGTGGAAGCCGTTGGGCTCACTTTTCACAGCAACAGATGGAGGCAAGTAAACCGAAGGGGTGGGTATGTTACCATTCACTGGGTCAGCCCCGCTCATTGCACACGCGGAGTTTATGTTGCTTGGGCGACTCGCAAAGTCATTCATGTTGTTATAAGTCACGTTGATGTTATGGTTATGGCGTTGGTTGTAGCCTGCAGTGCTTGGCTGTGGTTTCAAGCCACATCCACCAATCGCCAGTGAGGCCAGGTCAATGCTGTCGAGTTCGTTGAAATTCGTAGTCATGCTGCACGGCCAGCAGAGGTTAAACAAAACAACCTAGTTCCTGTGAAATTGTAACACATATGTACATGAGTTCAGCTTGCTGCTCGCCAAACGTACACACGAAAACAGCCACAAACTTTCTTTCACCTTTTATTTACCACCGGTTTACACGTGTTTGTGCATCCGGAGATATTCCAATAACTGATATGAAAGTAACTGGACTGAAACGAATCCGTTTGATTTGTTGCTTGACAGTACGCTATTCAAATGATATTTACTCTTAACGCATTACATTTTTTCTAGTTTGCATACATGACATACACGTTAAAATAACACTTTTTATGTTTAAACATGTGCTACCTAAAGTACGTTAAAATCTATTTCAAATTGAAAATCTAGTTTAAAATGATAGCTCATCACTTGTGGGTGTTTATCGATTTACACAGAGCTTGTTAAAACAACCGCTTAAAGCGCACAAAGCCGTGAACGTCACATGCCACCTATGTAGTAAAAACCACCTCCTGTAACTCCTATAAATGAACAAATCTCATCTGTCAAGATTAAAAATCTGGCCGCGACAGCTTCTGACTGCGAGAAATCCTTAGCTTTGAGTTTGGTCTTGCACGTTTTCGACTGCACGTACACGTTTCACTATACGGAGGTCATTTCAAAGTCACTCTTCCTATAGCCGATACATACAGCACAATACCGCATGCTTTATTAGCCACAGATGCTTCTACATTAAGAACACGGGCAAACGCATACGGCTGGGCAGGGCAAAGTGTGTTTCCTGTCGACTCGACCGCATGAGATGGGACAAACGCGGAAGCGAAGAAAAATCGGAGTTACAAAAACATCAACAAAACTGCCCACAACGTGGGATTAGGCATCGAGGAAGGAATGCGAAACAATGAACACAGGTGGTCAGTAACTACCTAAATCGTGGCCAGGCCTCTATTGAAATCGAAGCGTTTAAAGTGTTCACATATATCACGATCCCTGCTCTGCATCCGTTTATGCCTGTTTAAAGCGATCACTGGCTACCTTACTATTAATCTGCACACAGGTGGAAAGAACCATTGCAACAACGGCTGACGCTAACTACACGATCTGAGAAGCGAGCGCGCCAGGACAAGGCACTGAGCGCGAATTAAAACACACCCTGAAGCGAATAGCAGCGCTGGATTAACGCTTGTCAATAAGTGAAGGCTTCTTTTTCGCTTCGCGTGCCGCGCCGCTGCTGGCCAATTAAGCTCTGAGCCACAATCTACATTCGATTAATGCTGCTTACATAAAGTCCCTGTCGCTTATTAAATAAATGTTACCTAATGCAATCGAAAAACGTATCTATATCCGAAAATAGTAAGCATTGATCGGTTTACATGTCGCACTGCGTTTGTTTACTCGAATGCAGGAGTAAAGGTTTACTAAGATCAAAATGCGAAGCTCTGAATATTGATGTTTAAGCGTTTAAAAGCAAAACATTTTTAAACAAAAGTATCGGCCAGACACACTAAGCTCTCCTTGCAAACATAACGGTGCCTGTTTGTTTATTGTTTTACATACTGCCCACTAACAAAAATATCGAAAAACCTAAGTTTGAAAAGGCATGATAACAACGACCGCACTAAATGGAATAACCCAAGTGGCCGAGTCTAAGCATCCTGGTCTAAATGCCTCACGGCTAAGATAACAAACGCAACGTAATTATACCAAGTGATCCACACACACAGCGCGCAAGCTACTTCATTTGCGATTCCGAGTGTAAGCTCCTATTTACATGACTGCAGAAAGTTGCCTGCTTGTGGTTAAACATGAAAACCGGCTTTAAAACGCGACACAGGAATTCGAGAGAAACAAATCACACCGACTGGGACAAAATACCTTATCTTTTAAAGCAGGTTAGGGGCAAGTTTTATGCAGTCAACCATTACGTTAATCTATGAATTCTGATCAGGGTTGGGATGTCGTTTTTTCAATTCCTAACCGAAAATGATTTTGATCGGGTTTCAATGAAATATCTAATATCGAAGTGAACATGCACGATTCGAGGATACCCAGTTTAATAAACATTATTGCAATATTGTATCATATAAAATTTGCACACAGCTAGTTCAATATCACCGTAACCACGGCGCGTTATATTAACATGCCTAACAGCCTTAAAATACTTGTTTAAGAAATTGTTGGAAAAAATTGTATTAACTCTAAATTCAATTACAATGACATCAAAAAAGTATTTGTTGCTTCAAAGTCCAAATAGAGTTGTTTTTGGTTGGTAACTTCGGTTGGCTAAATTTTACTCATAATTAGACAAAACGCGTCATTTTGATTACAACATCTCAGATGTTGAACAGTTTAAACGGCATTTCTGTCTGTTCTGTTTTACTGTCTCAATTTTGTTTGATAAAAGACAGGATTCTTAAATTTTAAATCAAAAACCTGACTGAAGTTCTTCACTTTCAAAACGTGATATATATTAGGGCCAAAATGTCCCAGCTTCCTGCTCAAGACCCCTAATGAAACGCCTGTATACACTTATGGTTAGGTTTCAAACAAACACCTGTACTCACTAACTACAATTTAAAAAAATCTCTCCACATGAGGACGAACAAAGCTTGTTGGCTAACACTTTTTAAGCGTGCAAAGCCGCGCATGTAACAAGCGCTAATGAAAACATGACCTGAAACAAATCTGCAAAAAAAGCTGTAACGACAAATCAATTTCGGACCCGAAAAGTGAAATAGCCTCATCATCGAAACATCAGTGGAATGTTACAGCAATTTGAGGCGAGTTTGATATGAATGTACACGAGCATATAAGTATTTTTAGCATCAGTGCAACCGCAATTAGGCGACTCGGCATTTTGTTAGCGTTTGATGTGATAAGACGCGACAGTGCCGGAAGAAAACTTTCAAACAAGAAATTAAAAAAACAGCAGAAAGCGAAAACAGGTTGACGCTGGCATCGGGCATTTAGTTTCTGTATCTGTTTCGGTTCTTAATAACGCTTTATGAGTTCAGTTTTCGCTTTTGCATGTGAAAATAGTGAAGTTCTTACGTCACACGTTGACAAAATCCGAAGCGCAAAAAAACAGCTTCTTCAAACTGCGGGGAATTAAAACTATTCATTGCATAGCGTTTTAGTTTTCAGTTTTTTTAAAGCTCTACTGAATTTAAACATACACTAAAACTTGAATAACTCGCGCGCTTGACCTAACTTCTGATCTGAATTCTTGCCCAATTGTAAGCTACATCGCTTAACCTGGCCATTCACTCTGAGAATCTAATGCGTGCGTCGGTCTATATATAAGAGCGTGAGCTTAAAGTTATTTGCGTGGTAGCAAGAATCCCGGTCTGAGCTACACGGAGGGCGTCATTTCCTGACGCTCTCTGCTGCAGAGCGTTGTAAATTGGTTGAGCAAAAGCAAGAGGGCTTTTGCGATTTCGATACGTCATTGGGTTTTACGCTAGTGGATGTAGATACAACGAACAGGTGAGGTTCCATATACTCAACATTACCACACTTTTTGAAAGTTGCAAGCCTATTTTTTTACACTGAGCGCTTGGACACTTGAGTCTGAAGTATTCAACCGGCAATAAAAAGAAATTGGCAAGGCCACGAACCCTTATTAACGCAGTAAAAACTGAGCCACTTGGCTTACTTTCGTAAATAACTTGCCTTTTTAAAGTATATTGATGACATTATTAGTACACGTTTAACCCACTTTACATTTATATTACATTTGGGAATCTGCTACTGGGAAACGGCCATAACTTTGTAACACCTTCTCAAATTTAGGGTTAATTATGGAGATAGCGGAAATTAAAGCGACGATTAATCGTATCAATGATAACTGCCAATCGAACCAATGTAAGGTAGCAGCAGCAATTATGCAAACTCGGCAATTTCGTTCCAAAATTTAACACACTACAAGGATATGACGCACGGTACTATTACGTAAACCAGACAATTCTGATTTTTTATTGGTTCGAATAAAATCGCGTGCTAAGAAGCCCAACGAGGGCTCCAAAAAGATCACCAACTACGAGTGGTATGTGGCCAAGTATATGCAAAACTGCAAATGCATTCTATTGCAAAATTTCCATATTTTCGGTTACGTGACCAACCTTGCAAGTAGCATGGCTTCCTCAAGAGCAAGGTTAGTGCAGGGAGTTTCCCAACACACGCCGCTGCGCACATGGCGCCACCTAATGGCGGTCAAAGTTGAGTGGGAAAGTTTGCAAGTTGGCCAGGAAACGCCAAAAGCGCCGGGTAAACACCCCGGTAGGGTGCAAAGGGACTTGCGACAATGAAAAGCGGCAATTGATAACAAGTTCGCGTCTATTTATAGTGCGTTACACAATGCGTTCGTGCCAGGTATGGCGATTGCACAAATGTTCGTACGTGTTGACATTAGGGTGAATGTGAACTTTCTATGTTCCGCTTCTGGGGTGAGACCTTTCTAAAATAGACCAACAACAAACAGCTTCTGTTTTATCATTGGTGACTGATAACTAGTATACAGGCGGATGCATATTACTTTTTGAAGGGGGCCGTAACACTTTGATAGTATAGTGATATTTACCGAAATGGAACAGAACTACATTTTGCACTGTGTACTGCCAACAAAATGGTGATATTCAAAGTAAAATGCTTGTGCTTTTTAGTGTTTTTTTCGCATTAAAACTAAAAAGACACATAGATACAATACCGAAGTAAAAATATTTCGAGTACTGAGTATTCCGACATGCAGATAAAACATTAATGCAAGTATTAACTTTGATCTTAATCGCAAAATGTGCACAACATTCGCACTGATGTTAACAGCGATTGTTTAAACGTCGGCAATAACGTGTTTTCACTTCAGTACAAGTGCCTATGCAGGCAGATATATTTGCGACAAAACTGCTCAGGGACTGGATGCGAACCCACGGTTAGTGGTGCCCAACCGGAGAGGAATTAAATTAGAAGAGGAGGAATTTTAACTTAATAGGGAAGTTGTTTATGATAAGTGTAGTATTTCTTTTAGGTAGATCCAGACCATTTAATATTACTTTACATTACTTCCTCTCTAGTACGGAAGGCATAAACAGTTCTAAATACATCAAAACAGGTTGGGAACCACTGGGATAGGCGCTCTAATATCTGAGCTACACACAAACGTAGACTATGCGAGCCAAAAGTAACTTCAGTTTGCTTTGCGCGTTGTGATTTGTTCGCACGTATTATGTGACAGTATGACGTCTAGAAGCTCTGTTCAAAACGAGTCTTCCGCCATCTGCTGTCTTGCGAGTCAAAAATACAACGCACAAGTGACGTTACTATTATTTCTGATGCCTGTGTAATACTTTGTTGCATCGCGACAGGCTTTGCGCAAAGGTCGGAATTCTTTAGATGTCAGATTGTTCCTTCGGAAGAATTAAGGACTTTAAAGCAGCGTTTAAAACGCATAAAAGTCATCAACAAAATGCACAAAACTCGTCAGGAACCCGCTTAAAATGTTGCGTGACAAGGAGTTGACGATGCTGGAAATTCCCTTTAAAACTGGACGAAAGGAAATGTCGCTCCATATCGCCAAAAGCCTTGCAAGTATCTCCTCAACAATGACTATGTTTTGAGCGTAAGCGGTAAAATCAATGGAATTCCAGCACATTTGCAATATGAGAGCTATGCGGCAAACCCAATAAAGCAGAATCATGAAACAAACAACAAAATGGTAAAATCTGGAACATTTTTACATTAACTGTCGACGCTACTTACAGATAATGACCCAATTTCTTTTGTTGCATACAAACTTATTCAGCCAGTTTCTACAGTTATCTCCAACAGTCAACAACACATTGCAAATAAATTGCCCATTTAATGCGTTTCTTATTCAATTAAAAGCTTACATCCAAAGCTCAACAACAAGGCGTCCTCTTGTTTGGCGCAAAAACAGCGAGGCATTTAGTCGTGGGTTGGTAATTACAGCTAAATCAGAGCTGAGATTAGCAGTTGTCCGAGAGTGATTATAAGCGTTGAGGAAATTCCACTCGCATTACATGAACAGATTCGTGGAAAGTCAACGTGATTGAAATTCCTTACTTAGCGCCGACATTTTTTTGTGAAACTGAAACAGAATGACGAAATAGAAATAAAACTAGAGAGGTGGCGTTCTTGCTATTGCCATTGCACATACATTTCTTAAATACATTCCATGGACTCTATTTTCGTTTATTACGATGGACATATATTCGATACTCGCATTACACTGAGTCACCAGTTTTCTCGGCAGTTTATAACATAATTTTTTTCTGCAGGCATAAACGTATGGGTCTCCACAGATGTGCAATCGCTAACTGGTAGTGTTGATAAAAGGGTGCAAGATTCGATGGAACATAACCTGCCGATAAAAATTACCTGGCACATCAATTCATTACTATCAGGTTTTAAACCATGGCCATTAACAGTAGAAAGCTTTCCATTATAACGAGACAGTATCAAACTGCCGGCATATTAAAGTTTTGCACATAATTGTGAATTATTTGATAAGCAGAAAGTGTGCCGTTATTTTTTCAGGGACGAAGTTTAATGCGAACAACTGAGAACGTGACCAGAATATACAGAAGTTGTGGGTTCGATTCCCGCCACAGTTAGCCACTTTTTGCATCCAAAGGTCAAGGTAAATTTTGAACAGAAAAACATATATGTGGAACTTGTTTTGGTCATATTTAAATTGGGGAACAAAGGAGGTGAAATTTGCATTGTTTTGTGTGGCCAAGAACTGAGATTGTCTGAAGTTAAAAGTATCTAAATGAGATACGGAAAACAAATGGTCGTAAAGTTGTTTGGTGTCAAAAATTGATAAGCAACACACTTCTTAATTGCTTTTGCTCATAAAAAGTCCAAAGCTGAGACGCCTGTATTGCACATTTTCAAGTTTAATGACGCAGTTTTAATTTTATAAATCGTTTTTTTTTAAGGTTGTGACTT
This sequence comes from Phallusia fumigata, assembly GCA_008931825.1. Classification (NCBI taxonomy): domain Eukaryota; kingdom Metazoa; phylum Chordata; class Ascidiacea; order Phlebobranchia; family Ascidiidae; genus Phallusia; species Phallusia fumigata. Next base: position 13,714 of record QXVZ01032128.1, read on the forward strand.
AGCAAAACTGGAAATGTTGAAAAGGAATTTAAATAGACGACTCGAAATTTAAAGAATCTNACTTTTTGCATCCAAAGGTCAAGGTAAATTTTGAATAGAAAAAACATATATGTGGAACTTGTTTTGGTCATATTTAAATTGGGGAACAAAGGAGGTGAAATTTGCATTGTTTTGTGTGGCCAAGAACTGGGATTGTCTGAAGTTAAAAGTATCTAAATGAGATACGGAAAACAAATGGTCGTAAAGTTGTTTGGTGTCAAAAATTGATAAGCAACACTTCTTCGTAATTTGCTCATAAAAAGTCCAAAGCCGAGACGTCTGCATTGCACATTTTCAAGTTTAATGACGCAGTTTTAATTTTATAAATAGTTTTTTAACGTTGTGACTTAGGAAAACAGGAAATGTTGAAAAGCAAATTTCCTTGACTTAAATTTGAAGAATCTTAACCACGTGACAGACAAAAAAACAGTTTTCATCCAAACTTTGGAAATCAGAAAGACGTCGCCACTGTTCTGGCGCATAAAAATTAACACATGTGGTCCCCCATTCATCACTCAAAGCGGCTACGTGATCAGCAGAGGGTCGAAAGACGGACAAAATTCACCGTGGCGCATTTTGCCCAGCCCTGATTTAAATAGTAAATCACAGCAACAATGAGTTCTTTGAACAAACAGACAAAAACCATCGCTGTTAAGCCAAGACTTGGGCGTTACCCGCAGTTCACGGGGTCGTTGCAAACCTAAAAGAATCAAAACCCGGCCACGCATATGCGCAAAGATGCAAATTGCCGAAACTGGGCCACAATGTAATCCTGACTCCGTAAACTTCCGCAGCCGAACGAGACACTAGCGCGATAAACAATCCTATGCGGCAAAGTCCCGGTGCCTCTCTCGCTAAATTTAGAGTCTCTTTTTCCGTTTTGATGTGGCGGCGAGGTGACCGAAGCGATTATTTACCTGCAAGACGTTTGCTAAATGAAACCGCGCACCACAAATAGAAAAATCGTGTCAGCGACAACCTTTATATACACGCTAAACAACGTAAGCCGCGCGTGTTTTCCTGTTCCTGTAGATCAACGTGTAAACATGGCAACTAATCATTTAGAAGCAAAAAACCAGCAGTTGTGACAATGCGTTGCAAACTTTGTTGTTAATGAAAAAAAAAAAGAATTTGCGTCTGAAACCCACCTTTATATCTGCAATTACCAAGAAGAGGATGTAAAAATTTTGGATTTGGCGCCCATGAAGTAGCATTTTCTCGTACTCAACATTAAAAAATGTTCGTGTCTTTAAAAGAACGCAATACGTGTCATAAATATGACTTTATCAGACCTGTGGCTTTAATATTCAAATGCAGACTCAATCAAGTCTTCGGTCTAACACAAAGCAAATTTTGTACCAGCGAAGTCACCAGCTTTCNTTATCAGACCTGTGGCTTTAATATTCAAATGCAGACTCAATCAAGTCTTCGGTCTAACACAAAGCAAATTTTGTACCAGCGAAGTCACCAGCTTTCTCAAATTGTTCCACCAGTAACCCCTGACCAAAGTTCACACCAGCAGAATTAATTACCACAAGAGACATGCATTACGCAGTTGCGACGAAAATATACACAGGTTGCTACACATCATGACCTGACCAAACTGGTCTTTCAAAGCGACTTGGTCGTTGCACGTTATGTTATGGGTTACTCTAGCATGCGACGATCGCTTAATATACCATACAGCAGGGTTTTTAACCACGTGTGTACCAGGTAAACCAGCTGTAATTAACAATAATTTATGAAAAAAGTGCTGTGTTAATAAAGCAAATAATTTATTTTCACGTATAGACCCAAACTTCGTATTAAACGTTTTGCGTACTTGTATTTAATGAACTGATTTGAAAGTCCTTCTGGTGTTGTTACAAGATAGCTTCATTTAAAAATTAACCTGACTTAAAAATTTGGTGCACCACAAAGGTATTTAAAGGGCCAAAGCTTAGGAACCACTGTTGTATAGCAACTACCCCNGTGTTGTTACAAGATAGCTTCATTTAAAAATTAACCTGACTTAAAAATTTGGTGCACCACAAAGGTATTTAAAGGGCCAAAGCTTAGGAACCACTGTTGTATAGCAACTACCCCCTGCGGGGCACAAGGGGGCAGTTTGAATACTTGTTGCATTTATACCAGTGTTCCCCTTTCAAGCATAATTTGACGACTAGGTATACGTAAAATATAACCAAAGCCTTTGCAAAAAATTTGTAATTGCAATATACCTAGTTTGAAACTCGGTTAAGTCTAAGTCTGTTAAGGAACATTGCTCAAGATACGAGGTCTCTTGGAAAATATTGTCTACCGTTTCAAGCGCGTTGTACACTGTTTCCAACTGCCTAAATGCTTTTCTACTGTTTACTGGTTGCAGTTGGGTTAAAAAAACAACTTTGAAAGTACAATTGACTGAAATTGTTTGAGGTGGTAAAAAGTACTGCCGCAAACATGTTTACTCATTGTCTCTAGTAATGTTCAAACAAACTTATGATCAACCACCAACAAGAAACTGTTTTTTAACAGGATAAAAAAATGTGCCAATTTCTGACACAATAGACTTGGCATAAGACAGGGTTTTCTTTCTTCTACCACAAAACGTCTTCCCAACTCTATATCGAAAACCGATAGACCGGTTTGAGTGCAACAATATTGTAACAAGATCCAGGTTTTCCGCGTATTGTGAAGTGAAATTAAATCCCGCATTTAATAAGCACGGGTTTCGAAAACCGATTGAGATAGGGCAGAACTTTAGAACCAGAAATTTTGTGTGTGTGGCAAATACAGTGATAAGGGTATAAATCAGAGAATTGTAGTTCATGTCTCAAACAATCAAAAGAAAGTCCAATCTTAGCTGCCATGATGCAGTATCACACAGAAAATTTATTTATTTGGAATAGCAAATCAAAAAAACATAATTAATAGTAATAATTGGACTCAGAACGACCTTTGTTGTTTTTCATTCCAAACATTTTCTGAGCGAAAAAATCGATTTTCAAAAATTCGCAAAATGCTCACATGCTATTTTGGTATGATTATTTTTAAACCACAATTGAAGATTGCAGATTTGTGCATCTACACAATTTAGACCTCCACAAAGCCTTAGTCAACAAACCCAGCCCCTAGATGCAACAGTGGCACCTAGCGGATTGGAAACAAATCGCGCACCACCACTACGTGGTGCCAATGAGATCATTTAAGAGCGCTGGTGCCTTCATCAGTTTCAACAGTTGTGTTGACGAAGGCCAGTCCGGATAATTGAAATCCTGCGCGCACTGCTTGTTGTCAAGAAGAAATAAAATTTAAAGAAGAAACACAGGAAAAAGCGTTGTGGGCGCGGTAATAAAACTTCATGAAATATGTAAAGTAGTTTGGCTCCGGCTGTCCATGTATTATTAATGCTTGGAACGTCGGCGACAAACAATGCAGAGCGTAAGCAGCGTGTTAATTACGTTGGTGAGCTCATAGAGTTAAATTCCACCAAAGCCTGGTTTCGCTGGAATACCCGTCGCTGTGATGTAATATGGAAATGCCTTATCGCCACATAAGCTTGTAAAGATACGAGTGAAAATGATTCGTATCTTTCTTAAGCCCCAGACTGCGGCTTAACCAAGGATTTAGTGTNTCGCTGTGATGTAATATGGAAATGCCTTATCGCCACATAAGCTTGTAAAGATACGAGTGAAAATGATTCGTATCTTTCTTAAGCCCCAGACTGCGGCTTAACCAAGGATTTAGTGTGATCCCTAGACGATAGGAGAAACCTCACTTTAGCGGATGGTTTGAAAAATACCCCACTGCCCTTTTTAAAACTGAAACTCGCAAACTTATTCAAAGCAGGTTTCGAAACCAGCATTATGCAGTCAACTGTAACGCAAGCATGGAAAGGCTTCGTGAACTGTTTTGTGAGAACTTGAACTTTAGTTGGAATCGTATTTAAAAGTAAATGCTAATGTCTTGACCCCGACCTTGTGCGGTTTGTAGAGCGTCAACCTCAGAAGACTGCGGTCGTGGGTTCGAATCCCACCGAGGGCAATACATGTTCTGAATGCGTGGAATGCAATGTTAACAATTTTAAGTTACTTTCAAAGCTAATAACAACACAACGTAGAAATATATAAATATGCCTGTTAGCGGAAACGTAGAAGTCACAGGAGTGTGTTACCCAGTTAAAAGAGAAATGAAAATGTTGCCTTTTACACAACTTCAAAAGAATACGACCACATCCGGATGCTGCTAAAGACACGAAATTGTCAACACCCTAGCCAAGCGACTCTACAGCGTTGTTAACTTTCAGGAGCGGCAGTGGCTAACGGCGCCGTGTATTTCAAGGATAACGTCATTGGGTATTTACAAGCCCGTGACGACACTTGCTTCATAAATAAGTGAGACCGGATACAAAGTTCCCCGCTTAGGATCAACATTAAAAGTGCAGCATGTTCGACTGGTGACCATGGGCAGGTTGATGCATGATATTGTCAATGAAAAACAGAGAATAGAGATAAAATGGATCCAAGCGGATTAGAAGAAATATCGAACACAATTCTGTGTAAACAAAGTCGAAACGCTGGTGCAATGGTGGAAAAAAAACCAAACCTCCCAGAAAGGTATAAGCAATAAAGCAACGCACTGTTCCCATTCAGGGATTAGGGATATATCCACTACTGGATCGAACCCTTTCACTAACAAATCAGAGCGATATGAATGATAACCACGCCGTTTCTTTAGTTCGCCAGGATTTAAGGCGGGTTTAGATAAATTGCCGGACCAGCGAATCTGATTGTTATCAAACCACATCGATATATTTTCATGCCGAAAGCGACGACTCCACGTGATGTTACGATGGGACACAAACAGTTAACCTGTAATGTTGACGTCAACAGCAGCGTGAATGGGAGTCCGGCTAATTCCGACTTATTCCTGTTGGAACGTAAACACGCGAAAAGAAAAGCAAAACAAACAGGCGATGCACGGCGCGCATATCGTAATTGTGAACGCAAACACATATCTGCAGCCTCATTGTGTGAGTCGAAGCCAGCCATCACCGCGGGCTATCCGTGGATCAAGTTGTGCAGCAAAAACTTGAGGCCTTGCTCCACTAGTAGCGTGCAAACGGTGAGGAATGTGACAGGAGAGGTTGGCCTCGATACACAAGGCGCGTCACTAGGCTTGCTTGCTCGTTTGAGGCGTGTAATAGCGCGCAATTACTGATGAAATCCGGCCAAAGCACAACAAACAAATCCGTCTTGAGCGAGATGATACGTTGATCCTTAAAAGCCGATCACATCAGCCATAAGAAGCATTGGCTAAACACACCGCAAAAGCCGGTAACGCCATAACAAGACTTGCTGTCCACGCGTCCGTTATTTAACAGCAAGGTTTTTCTGCACTTGAAACACGACTTTGATGAAAGCTAGAAAACATGACACTTACACAACTTGGAGATTACAGGATTTTATATTAGTTTAAAATGCTATGCCCGTTTACATAGGCTGTGCCTATCTACTTTTGCAAGAAGTTCACACCGAAGGCAGATGTGTGAAGCTACATTGATTTGAAGCGTATAGCGAATGTGAGAATTGAAAACGTGTAAAAACCCCCGCGTTTAACCACCGAACAGGTTTCTATTCGTCGATTTAATCAGGGTTTAATATAGTTTTGGGGTATTTCTAGGAGAAAAACCTGCCCCGGTTGGCCACAGGAAATGTGCTCCCAGACCAGTTTTAAACAGCAGATGTGACTTATGTATCGGTTCAGACGCAATCTACTACACAAGTACATATCGGTGATAGCGTCTTGTTTTTTAGGCAAAGTTGCAAGGACGATAACCAAGACAAAAATAACGTTTACCTGAAAACCATCAAAGAACTGCTGGGCGAAAATGACACTGATTTAAGTAGTATTTTTAGTTTTTTTGACAACCCGTGTTCAAATAGTCACAATTATAACCAAACAGAATGCAAGGTAAAAACTAATGCATTATTTTATTTTACCTGATAAAATATATTTCACCAGCAAGCAAAATTGCGCATCAGGTGTCTGAAGTGTTTCGACATTCACAAGTAGCTTGGAGCAACCACAAGAGTAAACGACGCCGCAAGCAAAAGACTGGCAAAATAAAATTTCTTCCGGATCAGAGTTTCCTGGAAGTCATTTCGACAAAGCTCCAGCCTTGTTATTAAACATGGCGTTGATTTCGTATCATTACTTAAGCGGTGCAAAAACACTGCAGGAAAATGAACCCTTATTTTCGATCATCAGAGCGTTATAAGTAATCGACAATGATTTTAGAAGGGCGGAATGCGATTTTGGCGACGGGAGATTCGATTTGTGGTCAAATTTGTGCTATGCTTGAATTCAATTTCTACCAATAAACCTCAGTCATTCAGCTGGGGGATGAATAGCGCGTAAAATTCCCTGGTAAAAGCACATTGGTTTGACGAACCCCAGTCAAATAAGCAAAGGTTCTTGAACATCAATTTCAAAGCCTTATAGATTGTGTAGAACAATACAAAAATCTATTAGAAAATCAGGTTTTTGGAAAAAAAGGTCACGTGCAACAGTTGACCACACAAAGCGTGTTATGAAAACCCGTTTGCAACGCCGCGCGTGTAATACGCGCTGTGGTTTGATCATACGACACTAGTGTTTGCGTCACAGCCATGTATGTACCTTGCTTGTGAAACAGACGCCCTAACTGCACACAAGCGTCCAATCTCTCGCACCAGAACAACAAGGAGTCGTCGTGCGGACGCTGTGTGTCACCCCGCCGGTAATCAAAACAATAACTGCTGCGTAGGTGCCCGGGAGTTCACCTCGGGGTCAGAGCATGGTAACCGGATATAGCAGGGCCGTGACTCGGATACAGTACAGCGCTACCACCTCTGTATCCTTTGCTCGGTTCAACTGGTCTGCATGCATCCGCATAAGACTGTAGTTTGTTAGGGTGTGCTTATGCGTACCGAAATGGGAAGTTTTGATTTTGCATTTCAGCTGGATGGGATAGGATGCATTTTGCACCATGCTAATTGCTAACCTTTAAGCAACACTGTGCGGTTCAAATTGGGGGTGGTTATTTTAGTTGTCAAATAAATGCCTAAATAGTTGCTTTTACAGACACTTGATTGCTATGTAATTGTATTCTCGGTATACTACCAAATTTAAAAATTAAAAAAAATTTTGACCAGTTGAAAGAAGTGCGGTCAATTAACCACATTGGACCGGTCAAATTGACAGGTTTGCCAATCCAAGTTTAGGTTAACGTATACCGGGTGTTTGATGATTATTTATAAACCTTGGTGGGAAAAAATCACACATACGTGTAGTTTTAGGCCATGTATGGAGCGACCGCTGTTACATCTATGCAACAACTTATACATATGTCCACACAACACAAATACTGAAAGACAATTTTGTCTGATGAGTCTGGATAAGCAGTAAAAGGTTACCCACCGCTGGTTAAGACCTTCAAAGTTGACTGCATTTAACCATGTGGAATGACAACAAGCGGTACAAACCAGCAAATGGACGGCGGTTTCACTTACCACCCGTGGGAGCAATAGGCATTTAAAACGCTTTAGGAAAGTCCCACTATTTGCAGCAAAACACCAACCCCTTATTTACAAGTTAGGAGTGGTGTTTGCGGTTGCCGTTCGTGCAATTACACAAGTTAAAATTGTTCGGCTAACAGGCTTACACGGAAAAGTCACGCAGGCTGTCAGCAACATTTTAATCTTTGCAGGAACGTCGCAATTAGGCCCTCTGTATGCAAGCCACAAGGTCACGATGTGTGTTTTGCACGTCACACGTTGCACAGTGCCGCGCCAACCAAAGTTCATGAAGGCAAGATACGTGCAAAGGCAACTGTCATTACAGTCAGCTTGAATGTAAAGACTGTTTGATCATTCCAAGCCTCTGTAAACCTGGCGTACAGCCACATTTGTATTAGCGCGTCGTTACAGCTGGTCATCGTTGCGGCAGCGCTAACCCCGGTCCTGAATGCCTGTGGTCGAGGGTTTAAATCGCACCGAAAACTGTCACAACTGTGGGCGATGGCTGCCAAACGAACGCATTCAAATTTTGGAACTGAAACGCGGAAAACAGCAAGACAACAGTTTCAACGATGATTATGACATGATAGCTGCACGCATTTTTGCACAAAGCCAACATACGTATTACTAGTGGTCACGTTAAACCATCAAATGTCACAATTCCTGTGTGCGGTAAAACAGCGGCGGTTTTGCACAGGCGACAGCCCCAATGGGCCCGATAAACGTCACCAAGGTTACTGGAACCGCAACTACTGTCCAGCGCTCATTGGATAAACCCACACCATGAAAGGTAGTAGGGTTCAACGTAGATACAACAATGTTGTGTGTTGTTTGAGTTTCATCGGCTGTCTCAGAGGAGACATCAGTGACAGGAAAACGACCGATCACCATGTCTCGGGGCAAGGGCTAAACTTAAACTGCTGCCAATTCCCATGTGGATGCCTGGCGAAAATCTACCAAGCAATTGGCCAATTACATCTACACAAGTCGTTTAGACGACTGACTAAAGCTCGAGCGCTTTTTCAACTGTACAGCTTGGAAGGGGTGCTTTAACAAAACAAAAACGTAAAGCATTGAAATGATTATCACACAAAAAGTATGTTTTTTGTACTTAACAAGTATGAAAACCGAAATGACTTCACATTTCAAGCACAAACTGGTACAGGAGAATTCGGGTTTATTTAGACTACAATGAAATGTTGGAACTGTTGAGAACCCAGACAAAAGTCTTCAGCAACACAAACAGCTTTACAGGATTTTCAGTTTTATTGTCAAAGACCAAATATAATTTACAGGCAAGCATA
>QXVZ01032129.1:0-12861 GCA_008931825.1 Phallusia fumigata
GGCGAAAGGTCACCAAAGTTGAATAAAACGGGATCCCGTACGATAATAAGGTGTATTACGGAGGCGTGGTGATGTGTTTTTGAATAGTATGTGCACCCGGGATGGCCCCAAAGCTATTTAAGTCACAAAAAAACGGCGTTTAAAGATTAATCATAAGTGGGTGGTTATTTTTACTGAGTGATAACATCCACGATGTAAGGTACACCGCTTGTTGCGGAAAAATATACAGTCAAACTTCGTTCCTCACTTTTTAGTCTTTTCACAACTTAAGGTGAAATCGTTCACTTGGCGTATATTTGTCTAACATTCCTGTGTTATAATCGAAACCAACAGGGAGGTGAGGGTCAATTTAGGTGGTAATTGAAGGTGTAACAACGTAAAATCCTGTACTTAATTGAGGATATGACCCAAGCATAATTGGCAGGTTAAAATGCAAATTGCCTTGCCATGTAAAGTACACATGCGTAAAAATGTGATCTTAGTCTGAAATCGACGGCAGCAGGCAGCCGAAATGTGTTCGTGTCGTATAAGTAGAAGCCTGTTACTAAATAGGGATCTCAGTCTATCACAGTTTTTGAGACCTAAAGTGATGACATCTGTCAGCGAGTTTCCCAGACAAAATTCTACGAAACTGATTTAGTGTCCCCAGTCAGAAAGGGACAAAGACATTGCCGTCCAAGTCTAGACCACCCATCCCACTGTTTAGGACAGTAGTTGCCTTTTTGGACTTTTTATTCCTTATTTATCAGACAAGTCGTGTAATAAAGTAATATTAACGGTTTTGGAATCGCTGGTCTACCTAAAAAAATTATACTGATCACAAATACTTTGCAAGGGCCGGAGCAAAAAGTTGAGCAAGAGAGGGTCAAAGCTTAAAACAAAAAAGTTTGTAGAATCTGTAAAAGTTCATGTTATCAAACGTGGACTTATACTTTATGCTTATCGTAAACAACAAAAATCTGAAAAGTTTATTGACCTTTTAAGGTAAACTGTCTGAGGATTTTACTGTCAACAAGGGGGTTCCCCTTCTAGTCAGTGGCCTCCCTTCCATTTAAGATTTAAAAAGTACTGCCTAAATTCAATGAAGTACAAATCGCTTTCCTGTAATCACGACGTCTGGTCATGATACGTCACAACACGGGAAATGCGTCACAAAAACCATCCGGAATAAGTTTAACCAAAGTTTTTTATGAATGGACGAACCGCGGCCGGCGAACTACAACCACGCAACTGTCACGACGAGTCAAAATCCTGGTACATTCAACCGGAAAGAATCCCTTCCTATTTTTAACCTCCCATCGCATCGCCTCAGGCGCAAATCCAAGCGCCGCGTCACACTCATTGTGACGTCATATTTGCGTCATCGAACGTTGTTTTGAGTCGATGAGAAATTCTTGCAGCATTATGCGACTGAAGATTACCGATTTTGGTTGATCGTGCATCTTTGTTACTCATGAGTTAGCGAAATAGTTAATCGGTTTTAGATTATTGGCTACATTTGGTCTAATTTGATCAGTATATATCTCCGTTGTAGGCAGAGAGCAAGTAGCTTTGTCCGACCTTTTAACGAAAAGGATTGTTGTGGATGTAGTATTTGATACAGTAATTTTGTACAGGCACAACAGTTTTTATTTTTAATATAACTATTTATCAAATATTTGAAAAAAATGTGGGTTTGTGTGATCAATTGTTCTGTAGGCAAAAAGTTTGAATCGAAAAGAAGACATTGGTTTTGAAAAGTTAGTTTCACTGAACAACCGGCTGAAGGTAGTTTAAAAACAAAAACGTTTTAAAAAAAGGTCTTTTGTTTAGTACAGATGTTGATTTTGCTTGGCAGAGTTTGGCTCTATAAAGAACAAACTACTTTCTTGGGCATCATACCTTAAACAAACGCATACTTTTGCTTCGTAAAGTGTTATTCTTAACCATACAGAAACGATGACTTTCGCTTCGTCTAAAAAAATGTAAACCTTTTTCAGTCTTTTCCGTCTCTCAAAAAGGGTGAAAACATAATCCACAAAATAGCAACTGTTAAGTCAAAAATACCTCTATTAAAAATGTGACATACTTAGTCATTTGCATCGTATCACCTGTGAAAGCCAGGTCTTTGAACTTCGGTGTCACGACAAGACAGTGACGTCACAGGGAGGGCAAATTGGTCGGTTGTCGCTCTGTAGTGTCACTACGAAATGCCCCGGGCAAAACATACTGACATAAACCACGAAATTGGGCTACAAAGTTTGTTGATATGAGATGGACGGACGGTGATGGTAGTTGGATGGATAGGAATAGGTTAAATTAGATATGAAGTAAAGAACAAAGATGAGTTTCAAAACGAGCATGTGCTTATTCTGTGAAATGCTGCTTTAAAAGTTTAGATTTGTAAGAGAAATACAGCATTTTGTTTGTGCTACTCACATCTTGTCACGAAAATGTTTGATTTCAGTTAGAAATATAAGGTTACAAGGATATAGTTATCACAACTCGAATTTTATGCACCAGTTTGTGTGCTTACATTTCGAAAGAAATAAGCGGTTTAATTGAATAATCCAATAAATACGTTTTTTTCAGAAACCCAACATTAATACGCATACGTGCCATTTAACAGTGTTTTCAAAAATGTACAAAAAATACTTGTTAATAATTTTATACGTTGGAATCACCCAAGGCTTGGAATGTTACCAACAACACCGGATAAAAGACGGACTGTTTATAAGCGATGAATTTAAACTTGCCCCGTGTTCGAGTGTTAAGAAGGGACAACTTGCATGCTTAAGAAGCGAAAAACAATTCGGCAGTCCTGGTGGTAAGTTTATTTTAATGCAAATAAAATGTATGTAGTGAATACATTGTAATACAAACGTTTCAACAATCGCTGTTGTAATCGTTAGTTACATTACAATGTATTTACTACATACAAGCTCTTTGGTTTTTAATTGCCAGTTTTCAAGGCAAATTCTTGCGTTTCTAAATTTATCGAATGCCATCACGATATTGATGTCAAAACAAGGAAATCTAGGAACCCAAGACACGAAATTGAAGAGTACTATAAACATACTTGCCAGAAAATTAGTATACAGTGAACAAATTGAAACGTAAACGTTTTAACAATCTTTGTTGTCATTATTCAACAAAAATAATAAAAACATACCTGTAGAACTTCCTTGCATTACACATTTTATCCAATCAAACTTATTACATATTTTATCCACGTTTTTTATATCTCTTCAAACACTGTTTTGACAAAAACAATGTTTTCAGGATCGGTAATTTACGGCGAGTGCGTTCCTATAGCAACGTGTCGCAACGTCAGCTGTTCGTCAGTGAACCGTGTCGGCGGGTCGGGCGGCGCCATGTCAAGCATCATGTAAGTACGATGAAAACATACCGGAAATAAATACTTAACTCGGCCTGCGGAGAATACCGAGGAACAGTTTTGTGGAGAAGGACTCGTTCTCAAGCAGTTATAACATAATTATGTACGCCAACGCTCCGCAACCGGTGTGCCTCAGTGTTACTGTAACTTGAGAAACTTTACTGGAAACAAATAAATTTTTCCTTGACAAATTTAAGCTGTTTAACATTTGGGCAATTCGCCAAAACTTGTGTGGAAAAAGAAAAATTGGGAATTTTGTCCATTTATGATTTTTGTAACGTCACAATATATAAATTATTTTCTCGACAGGCTGCCTTGGCGCAAACGCAAAAAAGGGTGTGCCGCCAAAGTTTGAAAGTGCAACGTCACTGAAAAAAGATTGCGAAGCCTTAATGTATGCAATACGTGCACCGTATATATTAACATGCACACCCTTGCCAGAAAACAATTCACTTTTGTAAACTAATTTTTTAATTGCCCATTGTTTTCTTAATAGGCCGAAAGGTGCACATGCCCCGCGGTGCCCTCAGAAAACTTGCTACATACTGCCTTTTACACCGCTTTTTTAACGCAGATTGGCAAACACTTGCAACGTAACGTGCTGCTACACAGATGGGTGCAACATAGAAACTGTTGAGACTATCAACTCTAGAAGAGACCAGGAAAACGTGGAAACCACGCAAGTTGCTGCTCTATCGACAAGCAGTACAGCTCAAGCTTCATCATCAGCATATACCGAAGCATTGTCAACAACTTCTGTAAAAACAATATCAACAACCCATGCAGAAGCAATATCAACAACTTTTCAGGAAGCAGTGTCAACAACTTCTGAACAACCAATAACTTCCAAAGAAGCATCAACATCTTCTGAAGTCATTACATCAGCACCAAAAAGCCCACAAGCCAGAACAACGAGACTTATGCCTTTAAAAAGCACTTCTACAATGGCTAAAACCACTGGATCCGCTCAACAATCAACGATAATGGCCATTGTTACAAGTCAAGTAACTCAACAATCGGACCATTCCACTGCAAGCAGCAGTGCTGGCCTTGTGAGCTCACAAGCAAGTACTGTTACAGGGGGCAATATGGCGCATGCAACCACGACTAGCGCCCCTGGTGGCAATTCTTCATTTGTTGTTGCGTCATTTCTTCACACTTGTGTCATGTTTTTGGTGGCAGTTGTGTTTTCTTATTTGTAAACTTTTTTTGTTATTTTGTTTATTTATGAAATCACTTTACTGTATGCAATAGAGAAATTTAGTTGATGATTTTTGTGCTCTTTTCTATGAGACGAAAAACGAGTAGCAAATAGACACTAAAGGCCAAAAACATTGAGAAAAAGGTTGTTTCACTTTTGTGTCACAATTGCAAGCATTGTCTGATGCAACGCAACAGCTTTTAAACCGCACTGCAAAACAAACACAAAAAGTTTGACACACAAACAGTCAAGAATGCAGCCCCTAATCAGGTGGTCATAAACGAAGCACCAAAAATACNTTCGGCAGTCCTGGCGGTAAGTTTATTTTATTGCAAATAAAATGTATGTAGTGAATACATTGTAATACAAACGTTTCAACAATCGCTGTTGTAATCATTAGTTACATTACAATGTATTTACTACGTACAAGCTCTTTGGATTTTTAATTGCTACTTTTCAAGGCAAAGTCTTCTGTTTCTAAATTTATCGAATGCCTTCACGATATTGATGTCAAAACAAGGAAATCTAGGAACCCAAGACACGAAATTGAAGAGTACTATAAACATATCCACCAGAAAATTTGTATGCAGTGAACAAATGTAAATGTAAACGTTTTAACAATCATTGTTGTCATTATTCAACAAAAATAATAAAAAATACTTGTAGAATTTCCTTGCATTGCATATTTTATCCAATTAAACTTATTACATATTTTTTTCACGTTTTTTATATCTCTTCAAACACAGTTTTGACAAAAACAATGTTTTCAGGATCGGTAATTTACGGCGAGTGTGTTCCCATAGCAACGTGTCGCAACGTCAGCTGTTCGTCAGTGAACCGTGTCGGTGGATCGGGCGGCGCCATGTCAAGCATCATGTAAGTGCGCTGAAAACATAGAAATAAATACTTAATTCGGCATACGGACAGTTTTGTGGAGAAGGACTCGTTCTCAAGCAGTTATAACATAATTATGTACGCCAATGCCCCTCAACCAGTGTGCCTCAGTGTTACTGTAACTTTAGAAACTTTTTTAGGAAACAAATAAATTTTTCCTTGACAAATTTAAACGGTTTAACAATTTGCCAATTAGCCAAACCAGTTTTAAGTTAGACAACCCCTTGTCCATTTATGATTTTTGTAACGTCACAATGTTTATATTATTATTATCGATAGGCTGCCCTGGCGCAAACGCAAAATAAGATCCGCCAAAGTTTGAAAGTGTAACGTCACTGAAAAAAAGATTGCGAAGCGCTGTATGCAATACGTGTGCCGTTTATATTATCACACACACACCCTTACCAGAAAACAATTCACTTTTGTAAACTAATTTTTTAACTGCCCATTGTTTTCTTAATACGCCGAACGGTGCACATGCCCCGCGGTGCCCTCAGAAAACTTGCTACATACTGCCTATTAGTTATTACACCAGTATTTTTTAACGCAGATTGGCAAACACTTGCAACGTAACGTGCTGCTACACAGACGGGTGCAACATAGAAACTGTTGAGACTATCAACTCTAGAAGACAACAGGAAAATGCGAAAACCACACAAGTTGCTGCTCTATCGACAAGCAGTACAGCTCAAGCTTCATCATCAGCCTACACCGAAGCAATATCAACAACTTCTGCAGAAACAATATCAACAACCCATGCAGAAGCAATATCAACAACTTTTCAGGAACCAGCGAGAACAACTTCTGAACAACCAATGACTTCCAAAGAAGAATCAACATCTTCTGAAGTCATTACATCAGCACCAAAAAGCCCACAAGCCAGAACAACGAGACATGTGCCTTTGAAAAGCACTTCTACAATGGCTAAAACCACTGGATCCGCTCAACAATCAACGATAATGGCCATTGTTACAAGTCAAGTAACTCAACAATCGGACCATTCCACTGCAAGCAGCAGTGCTGGCCTTGTGAGCTCACAAGCAAGTACTGTTACAGGGGGCAATATGGCGCATGCAACCACGACTAGCGCCCCTGGTGGCAATTCTTCATTTGTTGTTGCGTCATTTCTTCACACTTGTGTCATGTTTTTGGTGGCAGTTGTGTTTTCTTATTTGTAAACTTTTTTTGTTATTTTGTTTATTTATGAAATCACTTTACTGTATGCAATAGAGAAATTTAGTTGATGATTTTTGTGCTCTTTTCTATGAGACGAAAAACGAGTAGCAAATAGACACTAAAGGCCAAAAACATTGAGAAAAAGGTTGTTTCACTTTTGTGTCACAATTGCAAGCAGTGTCTGATGCAACGCAACAGCTTTTAAACCGCACTGCAAAACAAACACAAAAAGTTTGACACACAAACAGTCAAGAATGCAGCCCCTAATCAGGTGGTCATAAACGAAGCACCAAAAATACTCAATAAGACAAAATATTGACGTGTACTCTCAAATTTCAGGTATCACATTACATGAAACCATGAAATAAGTAAGTGATGCAAGAAACAGTCATTAAACTGTGCGGTAAGATGGACACAAAAAATTAATCAACCAACAAACAGCCAAGCTTCAATCAAGTAGGTTTTATTTTTTGGTAAACTTCAACTTTCCACTTGATACCATTTTCTTCCTGCACACCCTGAGGTACATTATCGAATCTAAAACAAAAATAAACATTGTTTCAAAATAACTGGCCCAGAATTCTGGTTTACCTTGCCTGTGGGCAGGCAAGACAAATTTACACTAAAACAACAAACAGAAAATAGGTTGANTCTAAAACAAAAATAAACATTGTTTCAAAATAACTGGCCCAGAATTCTGGTTTACCTTGCCTGTGGGCAGGCAAGACAAATTTACACTAAAACAACAAACAGAAAATAGGTTGAAATTAGAAACTTTACACCGAAAGTTTCACTATAAGGCAGCAGTTTGTAGATATATAGTCAACAAATGTTCAAGAGAGTAATTTAATTAAAATGAAAAAAACAGTGGTTTTTAGTTAAGATTGACAGAAAGTTGAAATGATATGAGAGTTTTATTGACGTTTTCAGACAAATATTGTGTAAGCAACATAGCCTACTCATCAGAGTCAAACATGGTAAATTGGAGGCAAAAATTATCTTTGTTGCATTTTAGCTCAGAAATACTTGCAAGTACAAGAAAAAACAAATATTTACTGCTCGGTGGGAAGTAGTTTAAATGTTTCATCAAGTTTTGGAAAAAAAGTATCACATTCAAAATCTGCCATAACCCTTGTAAGATAAACTTTGCCGCAATAGGAGGATTCTTGAATTATCTAAAAAAATAAAATTGTTTTGCAGCTTATATAATAGATGAGCCTATTGCCTGCACTTTTTATGTAGTGAAGCCTTCACATAAACAGATTTTTGGTTAGCATACACTAAGTGTTCTAATTCATTTAACAGTAGTGCTTACCTTATAAATATCAGCACCTCCGATATTGAAAACTTCATGTATTTTATCTTGCCACTGTTCGGATGTCAACAGTTGGATTAAATCTTCAAATGAGCGAACAACAGCATCCTAAAAATGTAAAGGAATATATTTCTTTTTAAGTCAGTGACATGTAGTTTGTGTTTGGAAATACACCGTACTCCCAAATACAAGTATGCATATTAAAACCTATTATGCCAAATTCAACAGGAATTAGCCAAGCTAATTAGCATTGAAAAATAATACAAAATATACATAAAAAAGTATAATTCCTTCCCTTATGTTTGTCTTACAATTAGAATTACAAATTTATTAATACCATTGTTGTTGTAGTAAAGAGACAGGGTGTACACATAAAACCTATGCTATTAATATTTAATTTCAAACTTATTTACCGCTCCTTTTGTGTCAATAGGCAGGGTTCGACTCATAACGATATTAAACCGGTTTTTCATTGGTTTGAATGACTTTGGAATACCATCCCAATTTTTTCTTCCCATTACAACGGCATTCTTTTTCCCCTCAGGTGGAGATCCAGTTGAGGCCTTTGTAAACCAATTCATTTCTTTTCTAACAAAATTATCAAAACATTTTTTTTGCATCTTGTAGCAAATGTTATTTTACATGCACGGGCATTCAACTGCTTGCAATTTAAAATCACTCAATTGAAACAGATATAAAGCTTTGTGTCCTTCACATTTAAAGTTTAATCGCATTTTAAATTTTTAGTGGTTTTTTAAACAACCAAAGTTTGTTGTACCTTAACCTCCAAGGCAGACCACCATTGACACCAATTCCCCAATTGTTGCAGCAAGCAGCTAGTGAATGAATTTCAATATTTTTCATGTTTCCTAAAATGTCTATCAGAGAATAAAACTATTCCTAATTTTCTTTAAAACAAAAACTGGTAAAAAGAAAAGTTTACGCAATGTTTTACACACACAAGCAGGGCATAAAATTTTCTTACTCAGGAAAACACAAAAAGTTAATATTTTCTGAATTTTTGGTTAGGGGCATCACCTGATTGTCAACACTGTTTAAAACGCGTTTGTTTTTATTAATATATCAAAGTGTCTTCTTCACTTAACAACTTTTTCAAATTTTCCTTTTTTTCTTTTTGTTCTTGCAGAATCCTAGCCTTCTCAGCTTTTCTTTCAACACCCTTGATTCGTTCTTCCTCTTCCATTATCTTAAAAATGCTCTCACCTCCTTTTAAGTGAATATCAACAGCTTTGCGAAGCTTCGCCATTGCATGTGTCTTGTTGTCAGGAAGATTTCTGCTTTCATCAGCTCGGACAGCGACACCAGTTGGTTTGTGAACCATTGTCACCAGTGAGTTAGACCGATTTGCTTTTTGTCCACCTTTCGTTGAACCAGCATGAGTCGAAACCTCAATATCTTTTTTGTTAAGTTGAACAAGTTTGTCCTCCCCATCAAGCTTGTCAAGTAGTTTTACTAGACTGTAAATTCCACGGTTACTGCTGTAACATTGTTTTTGTGTGGAAAAATAAACGTAAGACGAAACTTTACAATTCACTAATGGTCGTAAACTGGTGTCTAGCGCATAAAAGAAGAGTTTGTTCATATTTCAACTAGAGCAGCAGTAAAATTATACAAGCAATGTGTTTGCGCTACATAATCGTTACTTGCTTGTCGAAAATCTAAAACGTAAACATTTTTTACAAATCAAAGAAAACACACGCCTAGGGACTTCCCCGTACTGTTCGAGTTAAATAATATTCACTAGCGGCAGCAACTACAGACATTTATTTATGATTTCGTTGAAATCGTGATTGTGTTTGCCAACACTTGACGACACGATTTCAATCTGTTTCGTCCGGTTTTAGAATTACGTAACATCACATGTCAAAATTTTTGAAAAAAAGTGTCTTGTGAATAAAATATCTGGACTTTGCAGTTTAAACGTGCATAGGTTTCGAGAGGAGCGGTTCGATTTTTAAAACAGGTTTTGGATCAAAGTTTTTATGCTGAGCTTAGTGATAACAATGCAGAACAGAAAGGTCTGTAACTTTAGGAAAATTTCTGTCATTTTACTGCAATCTTTTTTTGTTCAGATCAGAAGTTAAACATCAAAAATGTTTAAAAGCAAGTCATCCACTGATTCAGCTGGTTACAAAATGCTTATTGGATGCAGTGTGCTTTGTGTACTGTACTTTTTGCCCTCAGTTCATGGCTTGATGTGTATGCACNGTTTAAAAGCAAGTCATCCACTGATTCAGCTGGTTACAAAATGCTTATTGGATGCAGTGTGCTTTGTGTACTGTACTTTTTGCCCTCAGTTCATGGCTTGATGTGTATGCACGGCTCTTCAATGGTCGGAGCGATGGGAACCATCAAGAACGTCACGACTGCATCATGTGATGGGGAATTTCCGTTTTGTGGGAGAGCGGATCTGTCAGCTAGGATGCATGGGTTTATAGAAGGTGAGTTTTGGCTTTAATGTGCGAATGCCAAACAGCTATGCCTCATTTTTTCCAAGACTTTTTGAATCCCGATTTTGCAGTAAAATTAATATATTTTGGAGATCCTATTACAATTGTGACATAAATCAAAGAGAAAAAAGGCAAATTGTTTTCAATGGAAAAATATTTTTTATCCTAAATTTACAAACTTACATGTAAAAGGGTGCATAAAACAAAACACTTGCCATGTCTGGCTGATGCAACAATTTAAAATTAGAGTCGACCTAAAATTAGTGATTGAATGTATAGGAGAACATGAAATAACTTTTTCAACTTTTATTTGACCTTAAACGCTGACAACTTGCTCACGCATTCATCAGTTTAACGGCAACAATTTCAATATTCCATAATTAATGTTTCGTGTTACGAAACACATTTCGGTTTCAGTCACGCTTACAGCAATGTTTGGGTTTTTTGACGTTGGGCATAAGTTCAATTTACCAACACCCCAAAATGTTGGTTTTAAACGTAAATTGTCAAGTACACGATTTAAGGTACGTGGATGGTCTCAATACAAAAGTGCTTATAAGGCATTTTCTACCTTGCCTGATAATGACAACAGAGTTTGTTGAAACGTAACAATGTTTTACACACAAGTACTTACTTGTATATTCATATTGATAAGTATTTACGCGTGCGCCTATTTTTGTGCTGAACAGGCCAAGGCCATAAGTTGCAAAATTTTATGGTTTATATTTATTTGCAGTCGACATCGTCCTTACAACATGCGTCAATTCTACAACCTGTCAAGACAAGTCCTGCACGTCGGTAGAAAACCAGTTCCCGGGATCAGTTGCACTTGGAATTGAACTATTGTAATTAAAAAACCCAATAATTAATTAAAAATTAACCCAGTTTTGTAATTAAAAAACCCAGTTTTTTTACTGGCAACAATCACGGTACATTAAAATATGGTACAAAGGGCAGAAGACCAACAAGAAATGTGGTACACAACAAAATATTTTTATCCTGTGAAACGTTTTTGTTTGTTTGTTTCAGAGCTTGTGACATGACTTGTTGCCAAGACGACCTGTGCAACAATCTACCTAGGATGCCACCAGTGCCCGAAAGCAGTTCCCTCACCACACAGACCCCACTAGCTCCCAGTAAGCATTTCATTTCTNCAATAATTAATTAAAAATTAACCCAGTTTTGTAATTAAAAAACCCAGTTTTTTTACTGGCAACAATCACGGTACATTAAAATATGGTACAAAGGGCAGAAGACCAACAAGAAATGTGGTACACAACAAAATATTTTTATCCCGTGAAACGTTTTTGTTTGTTTGTTTCAGAGCTTGTGACATGACTTGTTGCCAAGACGACCTGTGCAACAATCTACCTAGGATGCCACCAGTGCCCGAAAGCAGTTCCCTCACCACACAGACCCCACTAGCTCCCAGTAAGCATTTCATTTCTCTCTTGATTGAAAGCGTCAGAAAAAAAGCTATGGCTTGTGACAATTATAAACTCGTTTTGCTTTCTTGATTTATATGATTTTTATTCTCTGTCTGCTGAACACCGCCTAAACTCGTTTTGCTCACAATAAATCCTACATAGAGAGACTTAATGTTCTACTTGAATTGTTCGATTTTTTGAAATTGGTAACATTAATTGGGTCACACATCAGGTTTTACTGATTTGGACAATGCCTCATAAGATGTTGCTCAAGGAAACACGAACGACCTAGACAGGATTAGAACCCACAACCCTGCGAGCAAAAGGCAGTCGCGCCAACCACTCGGCCATCTTTGGCGTTTTCTCATTTTAATAAATTCGTGTTGGGTCATGACGAAAATACATAAAAGTTTTCATACGCCGCAGATATATGGATAACGTGACGTTTTGGTTTCGATGCAATGGTTTGTTTTACACTACTGCACGTCAAAGGACAGGGTTCACATTACATGCATAGTTAGAACAAACTTCTCGTTACAAATTACGCATGCTTAACGTAGAGTGTGGTTTGATACGGAGCTGGACAACAATTTTAAATATTCCCCTTAAAAAGACAAACTGTTTTTTAGCTACTTTTTTGGCTGGAACAAGTACAACTGGTGGAGCTGCACGTCCCAATGTCGGAAAACACCTGACAATCCTTGTGGGCGCTTTCATCTACGCTCGCTTTATTTCATGACGTCACACATGTCTCAGTGATCACGTGTCAAGCTCGTGAAATTTTTTGCGACAGCATCGAACCCAATAAAATACACCATATGAAAATTACTGCTTGTAACATGTAAGACTGAAATTTAGGCAAAGTGGTTTGGCCAAGGATTTAATGTTTGAATGGGGTCGGGTAAAATGTTTTGTGTCAACAAAAGGGCGATTCTCCGTTCAATTCTTGAGCCTTTCCTTTGTTCAGGCGGCTCGCTTCAATGGTTTTCCATACGCTTGGT
>QXVZ01032131.1:0-11179 GCA_008931825.1 Phallusia fumigata
TCCGGCGTGGGGATTTTGCATGGCCTGGGTAGTGATCACTTGTACGTCCGGTTACGGAGGTATGTAGGTTTGCTATTTGTACAACATGGGAATAGCTGTGTAAGGTGGTCATTATGAAACACTATGAAACTTCAAAAACTTTCTGGAAACTTCCTAAACGCACCATTCTACCAGCAAATGCCTTGCAAAAAGTTGGGTTGAGTTGAGTTGAGTTGAGTTAAGTTTATTTCACTTGGTGAAAGAAATCATAGGGACACTTTTCCACGACACAGTTCAGGTGTTTCAACTGTCCAAAATTCATTCAGATTTCAAAGAGAACCCTTTTAGCCATTGTATACAAGAATATGACAATTTGTGTGCCAAATTTGACTATGTTTGCCTAAATTGTTAGGTTAAACAGAAACACTTACCTGATTAACTTGATAAACATTTCTTTTCCAGGTCCTATAACAACATTCCTGGATCACCCAGTATTCACACCGTTGAGTCGTCTCACGTACTGCGCCTACCTCTGTCACTTTATGACCTTGCAGTGGTACATTTGGACTCAGGAGACACCCTTACATTATCTTACAATTAACATGGTCTACATCTACCTAGGTAATTCGTGTTTCTTTGAACGGTTTTTAAATGCAAAGAAAAACTCGTCGCAAAATTTGTAGTTCCTGTAGTCTATCACAACCAACCAAAACGTTTTAAAATGCTTAGATTTTTGAAATATTCGAAGCCTTTCTAAACAATTTGCACAGTGCCCAGTATGCTTACATTAATTTTGTGTTTTAAAAAAATGAAAACAGCCCGTCGCAAACGGTCATACTAGTATTTGTTTGTTAACCAGGATGTTAGTTGTATACGCAGCAATTTAAATAAATCAAATACTGGTTTTGACTTTTCTAACGTGGATTATGTACGACACAGTACAGCACCATTGCACGTCCAATTACCCAAATTGCAACAATTTTATCCAAAAACAGTCTCGTCTTGTCTTATCGTTTAACTTACATCTTTAGGCACCATGGTCATTTCATTTGGATTTGGCGCCATACTCTCGCTCGCCGTCGAGTGGCCAACAATCAGCCTTCTGAAGTTAGCTTTTCCTCCGAAAAAGCCTTCGGCTGTGATTCTACCGACGCCTTCGGCTGTGATCCCAACTCCTACCGAAAACGGTCAAACAAAATATGTTGAGAACGGAATCGTGAATGACGGGATCCCCATGAGTGAAAAGGCACAATTGGAGCAAACGATGCAAACAGTACGGTTTGATTTTTATGAGTGACAACCAAATAGCTAAAAATAAATTGCCTAATTATAAACCGTAGCCAAAAGTTAACTAATAGCAAAATATGAATCTTGAATATGTCCCGCCAATTCCTTATATTCCTCTTGTACAAGCAAACATTTTTTAAACTTTGTTTCAATCTCTGTAAAACCAATTATAGTAAATCATAGAAGTGCAAAAATATTCCATACAAAATGACAGCATTTACAAACAAACGTCTAAAACTGTCAAATGACCAAAATGTATTCTTAACAGGCGAACGGTAATGTTTACGTCACTCGCGAGGTTTATCAAAATGGCGGTTATTCCCCGGACGTGAAATCTGACGACCAACCTGAATTGGAGGAAAAAGTGGAAGCTAATGATGAGATTACGACCGGCCTATAAAGCGACCCCCGTTATGGTTAACACATGTGATTTTAATCGTAACAATAAAATCTTGCATTCAATACAATAGATTGTACAAACTTTTATTGACGCAGATTGAGTAAACTAAGAATAAAAAGCAATAAACGCATGGCTTACTGATGTAGATGCAGACTCTGGCAGCTCTAGGATGAAACATACCTGCTTATCCAGAAACAAAGCAACTTATACACCTGCTTATCCAGAAACCACCATAACAGAATGATTTCCTAATAACACATTCTAACTACATACAGATACTTGTATGTACAGTTTTTGATCGAAAAAGCATTATCTATTGTTTTGATAAAATCAGTCGTTAGTAATTATAATGTTTCGATATGGCAGAGCAACTTAGTTTTTTATCACTCATTTTTTAATGTGGACAAATTAAAAGAATCACTTTCAAAGTTGTGTTTGCAAAATCTTTGTCTCCGTGCTGACGGGTTTGGTCCCAGTGCTTTCCATTAGTATTTTAACTAGTCGCATGAAAGGCCACTCGACTGTAACAGAAGCAACGAAGGCCAGCATGTAGGTAATAATCAGTGTTCCTGAGAAAAAAATGTAAAGTAAACCGCAACCAAAGTATAGCTTACTTTAAAGTAATGAATTATAGTGCACTTTAAAGTAATAAATTTGATAAAGTTTTTGCTATGTTTGGGGTTCCTCAAACCTAAGTGGTTCGACAGAATTTTTTGCAGAGGTTGTGGTGCAGGTCTAAAAGGAAAGTCTAGGGACAACTCTGTAAACAATGAAACAAAGGATGAGCCCTTTGACGATCGTACGATGTAAACACCTACAAAAGGTAATTTACTCACACATGAACAACCGGNCGATCGTACGATGTAAATACCTACAAAAGGTAATTTACTCACACATGAACAACCTGATAGTTACCCCATGTCAACAAGCTTCGTACGGTTACCATTAAGAGGCAGGTACCTGAGAGTCTAACAATTTTTCATTTATTTGGAATGTAGCACCTACCAAGATAGCTGTACACGAGATTTACGGTGGTGTAGTGCAGCATGGATTCCTGTGTGCACATGTACCAATACATAACCAGGAGGTGAATAAGGTAAGCGGTGTAGGAGAGACGACTAAAAGGGGTAAACACTTTCCAATCTAAAAACCGGGAAACCCAGCCTGAAAACATCACTCAGTTTAATACACGAATAAAAACAATAAACTACATATTTACAAATGAACTAAAATACAGGGAACTTTGATTGGAGACCACGTTTCTGTCCTGTCAGAATGTTGTGATATAAAGCATTTCCTGGTTTAAAATAAAAATTTGCAGCCTGCGGATGTATTTTAATCTATGGGTCTTCAGTCTCGGCTCCTTGGAGACTGAGACACGAAATCCCAGCACTTTGGTTGGTAAACAAAAAAAGCTGTGTAAAGCCAATCTGCACAATGTAAAAACTGCCGGGCTGATTGTTTGCCGATTCCTAATTTACAAACTGAAAAAAAAAACTTTATGATTTTGTTGGTCCTGTAAACTTACCGCCGTATCCAGACGTGCAAGCAACCACGACCCAAGCGAGACAAAATCCCCAAACCGGTCGGCAAACGGAGACGTAAAAGGTTGCAAGATCTAACGAAAGTGTCGTGCCGCTCTTCACTGCGTCATACGTGCCGTATACAAGCAACAGAGCTACCGCTGCGGAGCATATCCAACCCAGCAAGGCTACAATCTAAAATAGTAGTGGTTGATACATTAGCAAAATTGCCAGGTTTAAAAATATTTGACTGCGGTCGGGTAAATAGCATTCCGAAAGTGCCATATATCACATAAAAATTTGTCATTGAAAGATAAATAAGAAAGATTGTCATTTATTTTCACAGCTATATAAAAACAAATATAATCGACCATGTGTAACAAATAATATTCTTTAGGTTCAGTGTGTCACGATTTGTCTGTAATTTTACCTTGGGCATCCTCATATTTCTTTCTTTCACATACAGAATATAGCCTGTGAGCATTCCCACCATATAAACGCCGATTCTGCACCACGGTGTTGTGTATGTGTCGGTTTTGTATCTTTCAATGTAAGTAATGTCCGGGTCAGGGGTGGGAAAGAAACGCCCGACTCTACAACAAAACTTCTGGAAATATATGTCGGTGCTTGTCCCATTTATAAGTTAAAAAAGTTAAAATATTCTTTTGCTTGCAGAATGTTGTGT
This sequence comes from Phallusia fumigata, assembly GCA_008931825.1. NCBI lineage: Eukaryota > Metazoa > Chordata > Ascidiacea > Phlebobranchia > Ascidiidae > Phallusia > Phallusia fumigata. The sequence continues at coordinate 3,875 of QXVZ01032131.1, forward strand.
AGGTTATACCAGCTTTAACAGTTTAAAATTCCAGGTTTCATAAATTCACACTGTCTTATTTGACAAACGAGAGTCCATTTTGGTGTCTTATGTACTTTGGCCCGACCGTTATAAGCACAATTACTTTTACATTGATATGATAAGGCCGAATCCAACCGACGGCGGTTGCATGTTCATGTCGTAGGAGAGGACTGCCGTCACTGCAACGCTTCCACACAGAACAGCAAGCATTAACGTCACCCCGGGTATTCTCCATCTGTGAAGGGTTAAAAGTAGAGAGTTTAGTAGTTTAAAGTTGCTGCATAGTACCATAGGTCGAGTATGTTCTTACCTGTAAATGACGAATAAGAAAATTGGCGAGAGAATATAGAATTGCATGTCGTTTGCCAGGTACCAGCTCCAACCCCAACATTCCTGTCAAAATAAGTGCGATTGTTTTTGTTGCAAATCAGCTGAACAGCGCACTTTCAAGTAAACCTATCATTGACAATGTGAAAAAGTAGATACTAGACACAACAGCGCTATTTCTTCTAAGTGGTGTCGATCACTAAACTCGTAAAAGTTGTGTAACGGGCAATATGAAAATGCAATCTCTTGAATGCAAGAAAGGATTTCGTTGACATACCACACATCGGCCCTGCATTAAATGTTTTACGTTTTCGACCTTACTTAATGCATAAAAGTAACAACGCTACTGTCATTTTGCAAGCTACTGGCCACCAACTTTTTACGATTTGTAGGATGCTTAACGTGCAGCAATAATGTGACATGGTTTAGGTATAACAATTAGACCTTAAATTTCCTAATATTAATAGGAAATTGTTTTAGACTTTTTAGGAAATTTATTGGGAAATTTCCTATTAATATTAGGAAATTTCCCAATAAATTTCCTAAAAAGTCTAAAACGCCAGTACCTGTGCTTGGGCAGGAAAAAGATTGTTGACATATATAAGGTTAAATGGCCAATTGTATTGGCAGCTTTCCCAAAAAGCGTCCGTAAGGTCACTCCAAAACGGTCCGGAACCCATAAACTTGTATAAACTCAACGATATCAGCAGAAGGAAGGCATACACTGGTGTTAATCTGGAAAAAACGTAATATTTGATCACGTTAGAAAGCAGGCCGTTGTTGTAACACACAAAAGTTGCCGAAAAAGGCTTAGGATGGATTTCTGATGCACGAAATCAGTATAACTCTATTCGTACTTGCCATTTTTTGCAACGTTGTTTTACATGTACCAAAATGTGCAAACCAACGCTTACAAAAAACAAAGTATTGTATCGGCAAAACACTACCAGTACGCATTTTTTCGACGTCGTCGTTTTCCTTTATTCGGATGGCAAAAGTTTGGGACTACCTCGTGCGACAGAAAGCTGATATGGATGAGCCATGAAAAATGAGCAGTACTTGATCAATTACCTTAGGTAGCGGTGAAGATACATAAGTAGTACATTGATGGAACCGTTAGCTTTTCTCATCTTTCGTAGAACAATGTAAGCTACTAATAAACCGCTGAGAAAGAAGAAGCTGTCCACGGCCAAAGTCCCATTACCCAATGCTTGCAACTCCCCATGTTCACGGTAATACTTGTTTGAAAACACCGCGTTGTCTGCAGCGAAAGTATGTCTTAGATACCAATTCTCATCAATAAAATTGCACTGTAATTGTCCTTACTGTAGTGTTTCGATCAATACTACAAAAATTAGTATTTCGTAGTGAGATCTAAGAAAATTATAAAACTGCAAACTTACATTGGTAATTTACAACAAAAAAACTAAAAAAGGTTTTAAATTGAAAGTGTTTATTGACACAATGTTTCAAGCGGTTAATGAAAAAACATATTAATAGGATCCGGTGGTTCAGGACTGTTTAACGTGTGTGCTTATGGGAGCAGACAACTGTCCTGAAACCAACTCCATACCAATCATGTTCATAGGCATGTAGAAGCAGTGAGATAAAATGACCCAAGTGGTGCTGATCACCCGAATTCCGTCCAATGTTGAGATGTTGCCCGGAGGCTGCTTTGTGCTAAGAATCTGTTTGGTGTTTTCAACCACGGAAAAACACAGAAGGATTTTGATTCCTGAAAAAATAAAATTTGTATGGAAGAACCTGCCTTTCAGGGATTTTCATTCGAGGACGTGTTGTTCCGTTCTCGGCTCATATATTTGCTTTCGGATTTTATTTATAACGTCATGTGCAATTTTTTACTTGACCAAATGAATAATCACACGCTCTACTGCACAGGTCTGAGTTTATCATAAGAGCTATGACAAAATGTTTAATTAGAAACGCAAGTGGTATTTACTACCTTGGTCAGTAACATAAAAACGACTTAAAGTTTTGAAAAGTTTACCTGTATTTCTTTGATTGATCATAATCTTGTACAAGTAAGAAATCTCCATTGCCGTTCCAATGACCAGCAAAGTTACGATTATACAGCAGATGGTTCTATGAAAAGCATTAAAAAAAGAAAGATTATGTGTTGTTAGTTTGTTAAAAACGCCACATGTAGTAACAACTATGTTTACTCGGTTACTTCACCCAGTTTTATCTTGTTTAACATCGGTCACAGCAACTTACATTGCAACAATGTCGATGCTGTGCAGTCCTGTCACGGGCTTCGGGCAGTCGGTAGATAGAATTGGGGGCAGACGGTAGTTTTTACTCAAGATTTCGACAATAGAACTGACATCCGCTTGGGAGCAAACAGATGGGAAGCAAGATGCCCACATCATCACTAACGGAATACCCGGATGTTCCTCCTAGTAAACACTTTGGGTCATGTAAAATTGCAAAGGATTTGTGTGTGTTTAAACAAGCGGAGAAACCTTGCGACTAAATGAACTTAATTTCGTTTAACGGACAAACCACAAACGTAAGCTATAGCAGTGGCACTTTGCTTGTAGGCGAAAACCCAAGTGTCCAGTCCAAAGCCGTTTAGGCGGTCAGTAAACCAGAAGCAAGGATGGAATTATAAGTACGATAAGCTACGTATATTGAGTTATGCGTACCACGTGTCCCGTTACAAAGGGCGTGTCATATCACTCCACCGCACCTTTTGATGATTTTTGCTGTGTACCGTGCCATACAGTACCAACGTACTGTACCGTACAGCAATCTATTGTTAAGGATAGGAAACGGTACGGTACTTATTGAGTTGTGCGCACCACGTACCTTCTTGCGAAGGCCTTGAAACCACCGTATCGTGTCTTTTGATAATTTTTGGTGCGTACCGTACCGTACTGCCATTTTTTACCAGAAACAAGGACACACTTTAAGCAGTAGCAAGGCCATAGTGAAAATAATGTTTGAAATAAACATAAAAGCAAGTCACAATTTCTTCATTAAACAAACCCACCGTCTGTGGGGACTAAAACAACCAACCAATTCAACTAGTTAAACATACGAGCACAAAACAGCCGCTCACAAAGCAGCCTTAAATATATTGCGACAACAACGTACCGGATGGGAATTTCCCATATACGTCACGCACCACTGACCATTGACGGAGGGACCCTGCGCGTTCATACATTCAAAATAATGACCGGGCCATCGAACGTTGCCCTCCAGGAATCCGCTTTCTGGGCGGGCCCAGGCGTCCAAAACTGGTAACAAAGAAAGTTGTTGCATTTGTGATTTACGATGGTTTCTCCATACAGTATAGGGCTAGGATTGTGTTGATTAATTTTGCTATAAAGACATACTCTGCAATGCGTAGAAGCTATGATTGTTAGCATCCAGGATCACTTCCTCCAAGGCGAACAAACACTCGTTTGCGCTGGAAGTCGTTGTTTGCTGGAGTCTAAACAAAAATAAAGTTACATTTGTTTAAGGTCAAAGTTCTCTTTTGGGTAAATGCCAATAAAGGACCAATATAAAAAGCCTGGTCGTATTCGTGTTGAGCCTTCAGGGCGTCAAAGTAAACAAATGTATGGGAGAATTTAACAAGAAAGGACGAAGCTTAGACAATTGCTTGTTTTAATCGCAGTCATGGGTAAAACTGTAGAAAATACGCCTAAAATGTTGAACAGAGAATACAAACCTCTGAAGTCCGTATAAAGGGTTCTTGGCAGGATTTTTGTTTCGAACAGATCCAAGTAAATCCACTAGGCGATCTTCCCAATTGCTAAAGTATTCTACTTCCCGCAGGAGCTCTGTTTTGGTCGCAAACCTTCTTCCTTTTTTGTTTTCAAGACCACTTAAATTGGATTTAGGGACATGCTTTTCCTCTTTGTGTATTTGGTACTGCACAATTTCTTGTTGGTCGCTTAGGTTTGCAAATACACATGCCAAGAGGAAGAATTGCAAAAACCGTTTCAAGTCGAGTGGCATTTTGCTTTATGCCTGTCTGCCTTATCTTAATTTTCCTAAAGAATCAAAAAAAAATTGCTGAAGCCGATTAAGTTGTCACGTTAAGTTGGCAATAAACACTATAAACTTGGTTAAATGTCCTCGTTAAACAAACCGAGCATTTGGCAACTTTAGAAGTTCGAGTTGTGTTTACCGAACAACTCAGTCATATAGCAGTCAACTTGAATGGACTGAGCATTGAGCTTTTTGACAAAATAAGTCTCTTCGTCAATTAGTTCGTTCACTTTACACCTGGTCTGTAGCCTGCGTAACGATCATACTATTACCGACTGGTTGCCACAATGACTTGCAATCAAATAGACAGAGGCCTGGCAGATTTGTTTGTGCAAAATCAGCTGCAAATATCAATATTTGCACATATCGGTCAACAGTAATTTAACCTCGGCTAATTGCATCAACTTTTGTCACTTCAGAGTAATCTCCGTACAATTATTGCGATAGCAGTGTTTGCTCTAGGTAGACGGCTTAGGGAGAATCATTACTTTGAACCCAATAACTTTGAAGAATTTTATACGAGAACGGTAGCACGCAAAGTTTAGCATACAAACTTGGTATCATTGGAATGCTGCGGAATCTGTTTGAAGTGACGTGAATCACGCTGCATAAAAGCCATGACGAAAACAATCTCGAAAAACAGTTTAATTCCAATCGGTGTTCACTCGGATATCAATAATCCTAAAAATTGCCTTCATTTCGGTTTGCCTTTAACGTTCGGCGACGGTGGCTACAGGCTATAACTATTTTACTAACAGTTAATGTAACACGAAAACAGAAAAAATCCCATACTCTTTTTCCCGTAGAAGTTGTCTGTCTTTTTAACAGCCCGTTAACATTGTTAGGGCAAAGCGTGAGTGCTCGTGAGCCTGATAATATCCAAGCGTACGTATTGTTCTATATCACGGATTTTTGATCGTAGACTTGTGAGATATGATATATTTAATTGATTACATTCAGAAACAAAAATACGGGGTACCGCTATTGAACCGACACAAATATGTACACACACTATTTGAACTTCAGTTACAATATAACACGCACAGTTGTATATATTATATTTACACGGATATAAATTAAGATTCGGCTGCTGCAGAACTAACGGTAGAAACCGCACTTGACTTGGTAGCTGTTGCAGACACCGCCGATGAAGACCTTTTAACTATATTTTCACCATTTTTCCTGTATACACTAAGCCTCGCCTGGATCGGAAGCCACCAAAAGTTGAACATATCTTCCCTCTTCACGCACGTGATGTAGAAGAGAAACATTCCCTGTCACAAAATCTCGAGTTTCGTTGCCAATATACAGATTTAGGATTGGTTCGCTTTAAATCATTGACATTTTGTACAACATTACAGGTAATTATGAGGAGCTGAGTATTGGAGAAGAAAACTTGTTGTGCCGCGGATCAACCACTAAAATCCACGTCCCTTTTGTACCGGCTTGACGTTGGAAGCGGTAAAACGTTTATTAGTTTAAACTAAAGCGTTGCGGACAAAGGAACAAAATTCAGACAGCAAGTATAGATTTAACACGAACAGCCGCCGCGAAGAGGTTTAAACCTTGGTGCATCCGGTACTAGCCCAGCTAAAAAACAAGTACAGTACCTGGAATGAGTTGAACAATGCAAAGAACCAGTTCATTGCTAGGTTGTAAGTTTGGTCGGTTGTAAACAACATGAGGAATCCAAAAATCCAAGTAATTCCGAGTGTGAAGGAAAGAATACAAGCCATGACCACTTGCTGCCATCTAGTGTGCTTTTTAGCTGTTGATGTGATCTAGTGCACATGTTAATAAATGAAGAGACAATCGAAAAGACATATACTTTAATCGTAGCTGTATCCAAGGCTATCATTATAATGTTTGCGAAAGAGTTCACTACTTAATACAATTCTACAGGCCAACAAAAACGTTTGGTACAAAAATATTCACCTTTTTGCGTTGACAGAAAAGTTTAGCCATAACTAGAACGATAATAACAATATTGTTGAGTAACACCACACCAACGATAAAAAGAAAGCCAAAGTAAAGGGAGTTGCCGTGAAGCCAACACATGTTTTCAGCACGGTATGTTGATTGTAGAAATTGTGAATCATCTACAAATGGCAATACATATTTAACAAATACATATTTTATAGTAACGATTCAATTTTCAGATACGTACCTTTAACACACAAATCCTCGTTGGATTGTAGTTTATCAAAATACAAGTGCGTTAAGCCAAGGTTTGTCCCAACGATCAACAATGGTAAGCCATAGGCAAAAACACAAGCCCTAACCATGAATGATTTGCTTGAGATAGTGAACACCTATGAAACCACAAAAATATGTAAAACCGCTCGTTGCACAAGAATGGCAGGTATCAAACCTTAACAAGGGCCGTATACAGTTTGTTGCTGTACACTGCCATCCACATCCAGCTTGTTAAAAAGGTGTATTGCATGAGAGCAGTGAGAGATGTGCAGAGTGCAGGGTGATCAACTCTTGAAACACCAAACAGAAAAACCACATAGGCCACGAGAAGATTGGTGCAAATGTGAAGTTCAATCTGGATTGGACCTTTCTTTAGTTGTGCCCTGTAGATTCAAAGCAAGGATGACCAAAATCGTTTTTCCAGCGTTTCAATAAGTGTCGTAAAAGTTTTGTAAAGATTTTAAATGCACAAATCTTCATTTGTTTGACATCTGCCTTTATTCTAATCATAAAATATGTACGTTAGATGTATTTTACTGTTTTCCTAAAAATGAATAAACTTGAATTAAGATCAGTACTTATGTAGATGTAACTTGACTATGGTCATCAATTGTGTTAACTGCGTCGTTACTCAAACATGGGGGGACTTATTGACAATGCGTCCACAATTACCTATTCATAAGATGCAGTACGATGGTAGCAACAAAACCAAATATCGAGAATCCACATCCAACATCACTG
>QXVZ01032145.1:0-33225 GCA_008931825.1 Phallusia fumigata
TATTAAAATACGCACTCCAGTGGGAACTTGCTGTTGAACACAATCAAACAGTTTGTTAAATCTTGAGAATGATAATTGGGTTTGTATCATTTTCACCTGCCACCGGGGCCCATTTGCTAACGGCTTTGGTCCACTTGGTGAGAAACATTAGGGTATGCCACGTGATGTTACACGCTTTTCATGTACACGTGTTCTATCTGCTTTACCCAAGTTATGTGGGCGTCAATAAGAATCTTTATGTTGACAAATTCTGACTCCAGTACAAGGTGTGCATGCACAATAGTGTGCTCTAGTTACAAAATTATATGAGCGTGATCAACGGGGTATAGTTTGCCATGTTAGCTTTGTGAATTTTCTTTAAAAAGACGCATCACGTCACGCTTAGCAATAAAACCGTGTTGGAGATAAAAAGTCGGGCAACACGAATAAAATTCTGCTGGATAATTATTTTGTGCTATGTTGCGATGTATTTATTATGGCTCCCCTTTCTGAAGGGGACACATATTGTTTTCACTCTGTTGGTTTTTTTCTTTTTTCTCCCATGGAACTTGTCCACGCACTTTTGGCATGAAATGTTTGATGGATTTGGATGAAACTTTCATAGCTGGTAGATATGGTGAAGGAGTTGTGTTATCAGCCTTGTTATAGCCCCAATGGTTACCCGCTAGCCCCCTAAATTGGGTTAAATTCTTAAACAATCTCCGAATTGGATGAAATTTGGACAGTTTGTTTTACATGTCATTCTGGTGCAATAATTGATGTGTTTTACCCCGTAGCCCCAGCAGTTACCCTACTAGCACCCGAAAATGGGTCAAATTGTTAAACAATCTCTGAATTGGATGAAATTTGGACAGTTTGTATAACATGACATTGTGGTGCAATAATTATTGTGTTTTGCCCCATAGCCCCAACAGTTACCCCACAAGTCCCCTAAAATGGGTCAAATTGTTAAACATTCTCTGAATTGGATGAAATTTTGACAGTTTGTTGAACATGCCATTGTGGTGCTATAATTTATGTGTTTTATTCCATAGCCCCAGCGGTTATACCCCTAAATGGGTCAAATTGTTAAACATTCTCCGAATTGGATGAAATTTGGATATTATCTAATTTGCATAATATCAAATGAAAATATTTGCTTCTGTTCTGTACATATAGTCACAGTACCATACAATTATTCTACAACATTGCATGTGTGGGGACCCATGCGTTTCTGGTTGTAGAAACAATCATGTTCTTAAAAGCTTAAGTAACTATGGGACCCAATGTGAAATGATATGGTGAATATATAAGCATTTTTAAATGGGGTTATAGTGTACATGGAATGGCAATATGGTGAATGCCACCCTTCTAGTTTCAAAAACAGCTTAACCGCTGCGTTCAACAGAGTGGGTTAAAAACTTCTTTTTTGTTTTTTCAGAGACCGTTAGGTGCATACTTCATGGAGTGCTTTATGAGGTAATTAATGTTTGGTTTTATGTTCGTCAGATTCTTACAGGCAAAAAATGAGTTGACTTGACTCGAGTCATTTCAAGTAAAAAACGAAACTTCACAGAACTGGCAACAAATAATATAGCAACTGATTTTCATCAAAGGGTAATTTGACCACTTTCGACGGTACTGGAACACCGTTTACAAATAATGCGCTACAAGTTGTCACAAAACAGTTTGTTTTTCGTGATATTACCTCGCGTAAAGGGTTAGACTCGACTAGAATCATGATGTAGGTATTGGCTAAGTGTCAAAAAAATTAGCGTTAAACCATAATGTTACCTTGTCATTAGCCGGATGATGTGTGGACAGACACATGTGTCAATTACACCTGCATCAAAAACGAAACGTCACTCTTGTATGAAACGCACGCCATTGGTCACGTGAGCTGCCCGGCTGAGATCACGTGTCCCGACGAAGTGTTATATGAGAAACACGAAAACGTGTCAGATGGGAACGAATGCTGCATAAGTCATTACTGCGGTAAGTGGACTTTGATAATTGATTAGGTATGTTTTATTTTATAGGCTTAAGTTTTGAATCAACGGCTTGTGCCTTGCCAACATAAAAGGTAAAACGTATGAAATTTATCAAAACCGCCAGTGTTCTGTTAACGAAATATAAAAAAACTACATTTTGTGTAATACTGGGTTGATAACAAAACAATTCGGCAACTTACAAATTGTAAAATTGAAGTTAAATTGATTAAGTAAAATTTACAGCTAATAACGATTTTGTGTATCACTCTACACATTTAAAAATTGAAACTGCATTGAACGTTAGCCAGAAACTCCTTGTTTAGGACAGAGTAAATGTATTGGGGCCTTTGTCACACGATCATCGTTGTTTTTAACTTTCAGAATGCAAGTATGTTATCGTCGACGGAGTTCCACGACCTGTAAGTACATAACTTATACGCCGACCAGTGAAACTGGAATAAGGCTTAAAAAATCCACCGATACGCCTTTTTCTAACCTTACCAACAACATTGCCTAATTTTAGAATGTTTGTTTACTCTTTACACGTTTCCCGCGGATTTCAGAATTCTAATGTGAATTTTTTTAAAAGGTTGGTTATCAGTACGACGATCCCGAGGATCCCCAATGCTATTTGTTCAAAGTCATCCAGTCGGCTGAAGAATGTCCGGAAATTGACCGATCTGCCAAGCAAAGTTGCGAAGAGACGAAATGCGGAAAATGTCAAACGGAAACCTTTTCACACGTTGATCCTTGTTGCGGTGAAGTGTTCGTTTGTGGTAAGCGTCCACGTGTAATTACCAGTTGTAGTTTAATTGGGAATTATCTTGTACGATTTAAAATGACAACTCTCTATCAAGCTGAATATATAAAATGTATAATTTTATGCATAAATACCAAACAAGAATTTCAAGCTAGAAATTAAGCAAATAAAATTAGAAATTAATTTGTTGACACATAGACTTTATGATATTATTACAAACAAATAATTGATTCAATCTTGTCCAATCCTAAGTTTTCAGGTTTTCATTGTAGATAGTTAAGGCGGGACCATATACAACCATCATTTTTACCCTATCTCTACTAGGATTTCAACTTTGGGAGTTGGTAGACTAGACCATAAACCAAAGGAGCTGGACTGATAATAAAAACAATCAACATTCGCTCAACTAAAAATTTTTTTCCTTGGTGTTTCAGTCAACCAAACATGCGAAGGAAACATAACTTGTAGTAGCGACCAGGAGAGAGTCCTGAAAACCAACACAACTTGTTGCACGGAGTACGAATGCAGATGTAGGTTCTCTTGCCTATCCTAAAGTTTCTATGATTAAATGTTGAGCCCCCGGGTTTATCTTGATGTTTTCTACGCAGGTAAATGTGACGGCATTGGAACTGTGGACACACAATCTTTCGAATGCAATACCCACGTCAACTTTACCGGAAACTGCACGTATTTGGTGTCAAAGGTATGGAATATCATGTGATACTCAACAGATGTGTTTATTACTGCCATTCGTGCATTAGAATTCTTTAAATGTTGTAACAAACAGAAATAGGTGAAAAGCTAAAAATTCTTAAGGTGCGCAAAGATTTTTGATACAGTTTGGACGTGGACGTTACATTCTTCATTCATAAAGTACTCGAATCGTTGATCCTTAATTTTGTTGATTCTAACTGCTTATACTATGACAAATTTCCAATTCGTGAATGAAACCGTCATCTGGCGAGTTTTATTTTGGTGTTTTCTTGGCCGACGTTTCGAGACCAGTCCAAAGAAGTAAAAAAATTGTAAAACTTTCCATTTGGAGGTTTTCACAACCTATCGAAGTTAAAGCGCTTTTGGTTAATCCAAACAAAATAAAATGTTGCTTGCTAATTCGCAGATTAGACTTGGGAGATTTATTAGTGAGTAAAATGTACACACATTTTAACGTAATTCTACTTTCTTACAGAGCATCAACACAGACAACTACATCATACATGCCAAACAGGGCTATTGTAAAGAACTTTACCCCAATCTGACTTTCACCACGAACCAGCTTTGTATCGACAAGGTCACAGTACGATACTACAACACTAAGTTTGAAATATTTCCCCAAAGTGGAGAGGTAAATGGTCGCTAATGACAAAAGAAAAACCATAAATATTTAATCACCTAAACTATCTATTAGGTGGAAATAAACGGTTATGCTGCTTACATCTATGACCAAGCCGGAGTGAAGCTTAATAGGGGCATTGTGCTTCATGACAGCGTTACGTATACCACGTTTGTAAGCCTTGCAATAGAGACCATTGGTGTGACAGTGCTGTACAGAAACCCAGGAATATACACCAACATAAATTCGAGAGGAATTTTCACAGTATATCAGTACAGCAATTACTCCAAGACGACAACGACCGGCATTTGCGGTGCGGATAAGTGAAAACAAACATGTTTAAAAGATTGTTAGCACTTAACTGGATTTATGACATCGCAGGTAACTGCAACAGCAACGGCACAGACGAGGAGGAATGCCCTGACCTACCGCCGGTCGATCTTGAGGACTTTATTGAAGACGAAACTTGCCCGCCACCTTGCGGAACCGGTGATAGCTGCCAAACTGAGATCTGTCAAAACGTTTGGCCGTGTGGCCAGTGCAAAAAATGCATAGACTACGGATTTGATGACCCATGCGTAGCACTGGACCATGCAGCGTTCGGTACATCCAAATTCACCTTGTTTTAATGTAATAATATCCATCTAGGGTGTAAATAAATCGGAAATGTTTCACGCAACAGTGCGCTTGACGATCGCTAGAAACGCGTTCAGGCATGCCAAGGCTGGTCACTGCAATCAAAACGGTTATTACGCAGTAGCCAAAATACTCCAAAACCATCGGTTATATCTTAGGAACACAAGATACCTACATAAAATGTAGCTTAATTACAAACATACAAACGTTTCCACAATCGCACTTGTGCATAATGAAAAAAAGCTTAAAAAAGGTACGATATATACATGTCGATTTAATGAAATTCAAAATTGCATTTTCGTACACACAGCACGTCTCGTCAGGTGCACTGCTCTGAATTTAACACAATATCTCTACGCGCTACAACAGCACAAAAAATTTATTGGTCTGATGCTTCCAAAACAATAAATTTTCACGTTTTATTCAGCTAACTGCCACCAAGGAATTGATCTTAGCCATTTGGAAAGTCATTGTTACACAGACCAATGTTTCAATGACAACGACGATATTTCGGCAATCAGAGATCAGTGCGAAGTTTGCACTTCAAACTTTATTCAGCAGCACATTTCGGAATGTGTAAACCAGGGATTTTGTGAAGATTACGACTCTGTCTTCAATTGTGATACAGGTAAAATTATATTGGTCCAATATAAAAAGGGAATCCTCCTCAACTATAATGTGAAATACTTGAATTCAGATGAAGGAACTTGCCCAGGAAGCCAAGTTTATCAAGCTTGTGTGGATAGTTGTGAGGAAACATGCGATCATGTCACTGCATCGTCCAACCCATCGTGGCTTCCTACTTTCGCCGCTAATTTTCCTTTGGTCACGGTTACTCCACCCAGCTCTCCACAATCAGTAAGAGGAACAGCCCGACTCAAACCGAAATTCCCGTTACCAACTGTTTACTTTTCTTTAAGGTGCAAGGATGCGAAACAAATATAGTCTCAAAATGTAGTTGCCCCGAAGGCTACGTGTTAAAGTCACCTGGTGGTAGTGAGTGTGTCCTGGAGGATTGTAAGTGTTTCGTTTAGCATAGTCTTGTGCACAAATCGCCTTTCTAATACTTTCCTCTCATCAAGGTTGTTGTGAGGACGAACCGCCATGCGATGAAATCAACCCAAATTTCCTTCCTGAAACAGATGGAACTGATGCTTGTGGATGTACCATCTACACAGGGACCTGCGGTAACAATCCTTTCCTCCCTTTTGTATTGGTTCCATAGTTGTTTTCACTTAAACTTGTGTCTGTTTCAGTTTGCAACGGATGCGTCGTTGGATCGAAAACTTATCAGGTTAGAAACACTGAAAGAAAGTTTTGAAATGTTTAAAAATGTAGAATTGCCATAATATGTTCTTCAATTATCAGGATGGCGAATCGTGGACAGAAGGGTGCAAGAATTTCACATGTCAGCCAGACGCCGATGGAGATTGTTTCACAACAATTTCACGAAATATTACCGAATGTGAGGCGCCACCCAATTGTCCAAACGGAGCAAATGATAAAAGACACGAAATCGACCCAGCTCCTGGCAGTTGCTGTCCAACGTATAGATGCGGTAGGAAAACTTCATATTTTTCACCACAACTTTGATAGTTGTTTTTTACTGATCAACATTTTTTCAGAGTGCCTGTATTATACAATCAACGGCGTCCAGTACGAGGTTGGTCGTTAAATTAATCTTTATAACCCTTATACTATTCTTATTCAAACAACGTGTTTTGGTTTACTTGAAGGTCGGAGATAAATTACCTGATCCCGATAACGCAACTTGTCAGATTATTTCGGTTGTCAGTCGAAATCTAGCAGCTTGTCCCACCATCGAATATGAAAGTAACTTTACTTGTCCCACCGCATGTGGTGAATGTGAGGATGAAGAATTCGACCATCACGATCCTTGTTGTGGAGATGTTTATCGATGTAGTAAGTAAAGAAAGTGCGAGATTGCCTGATAACTTGGTTTCAACTTTCACTAAGAATCTTATGTTTTAATGATGTTTGGGAGGCATGTTTATTAATTTTATTGAAAGCAAACTACTTTTTGACGCGATATGCATAAGCTCAAGGATTTGAAGTCATGGTCTATTCGTTAAACTTAAACCTTGTGTGATGCAGTTCCCAGAACCTGCTCAAACGTGACATGCGGCGATGACCAAGAAAGAGTTTGGAAACACAACACGACCTGTTGCGAAGTACACGAATGCAGATGTAAGAAACGATGTTTAAAGATCGGTGTAATACAAAACTTTACTTGGCTGATTTCGTAACTTGTTACAGGCAAGTGCAGTGGACTGGGAACAACAAATCCACATACTTATCAGTGCAATCAAGGTTTGGATTTCACTGGAAATTGCACCTATCTTGTTTCAAAGGTAGCGTTTTTTGATCATGTGTTTGTGTGTGTTTGGTTGAAATAACTTTTCCTGCACTGTATTTTTGTAATTAGCCGATCGACAACGACAACTACGAAGTGAGAGCAAAGCAAGCGTTTTGTAGCGAACTGTTCAATACAGGACAATTCACAGCAAACCAGTTATGTCTCGAAAGTCTTACCGTTCGATATTACACCTTCATCTTTGCCATATTTCCGTCAACTAGCCAGGTTTGTACTCTCCTAAACAGAGACTAATTTCGACAGACCACATCCATACAGTTATTTTTTTATGCAGGTGCAACTTAATGGCCTTGTTATTACGGGATACGACGAAGGAGGTTTAAAACTTGAAAGAAGCACAATATCACATGGTTCCACGGTTTATGCAACACATATTAGCTTGGATATATCTCCGATCGGTTTGTTGGTTGAATATCGAAACTCAGAAGTTGCCACAAATCCAAGTGCGAGAGGAAGTTTCGATATTTATCAGTATTCAAGTCATTCTGAAAACGGAACGACTGGATTGTGCGGTACGTTGAATAACTTGAAATTAGCCCGACTCGAGGTGTAAACCTAATGTCTTGAACTACAAAATTCCAGGAAACTGCGATGGTGATGGAAATAGTGACGGTGAGTGTCCTGATCTTCCACCAATCAACCAACTCGACTTTGCCACCGATTCATCATGTCCGCCACCTTGCGGTACCGAAAACACTTGTTCGGAAGAAAGGTGTGAAAACATCCCACCCTGCTTTGAATGTAAAAACTGTACGAGCTTTGGATTTCAAAATCCTTGCGAGCAGTTAACTCACGCAGCTTTCGGTAAGCGCAGTTTCGTGTGTGGCTTCCACTTTCGGTTGTCGTCACCATCGCAATCTCGTAATTCATCCATTTGATTTTCAGCTGATTGCCACCAAGGAGTTGATCTTAGCGATTTAATAAGTCACTGTTACACAGAACAGTGCTTTAATGACAACTACGATACTTCGGCAATCAGAGATCAGTGCGAAGTTTGCACTTCAAACTTTATTCAGCAGCACATTTCGGAATGTGTAAACCAGGGATTTTGTGAAGACTACGACTCTGTCTTCAATTGTGATACTGGTAAAATTATATTGGTCCAATTAAAAAATGGGAAACCTCGTCAACTATAATGTGAAATACTTGAATTCAGATGAAGGAACTTGTCCAGGAAGCCAAGTTTATCAAGCTTGTGTGGATAGTTGTGAGGAAACATGCGATCATGTCACTGCATCGTCCAACCCATCGTGGCTTCCTACTTTCGCCGCTAGTTTTCCTTTGGTCACGGTTACTCCACCCAGCTCTCCACAATCAGTAAGAGGAACAGCCCGACTCAAACCGAAATTCCGTTACCAACTGTTTACTTTTCTTTTAGGTGCAAGGATGCGAAACAAATATAGTCTCAAAATGTAGTTGCCCCGAAGGCTACGTGTTAAAGTCACCTGGTGGTAGTGAGTGTGTCCTGGAGGATTGTAAGTGTTTCGTTTAGCATAGTCTTGTGCACAAATCGCCTTTCTAATACTTTCCTCTCATCAAGGTTGTTGTGAGGACGAACCGCCATGCGATGAAATCAACCCAAATTTCCTTCCTGAAACAGATGGAACTGATGCTTGTGGATGTACCATCTACACAGGGACCTGCGGTAACAATCCTTTCCTCCCTTTTGTATTGGTTCCATAGTTGTTTTCACTTAAACTTGTG
Source organism: Phallusia fumigata (assembly GCA_008931825.1). Lineage (NCBI taxonomy): Eukaryota > Metazoa > Chordata > Ascidiacea > Phlebobranchia > Ascidiidae > Phallusia > Phallusia fumigata. The sequence goes on from QXVZ01032145.1 coordinate 8,799, forward strand.
TCTGTTTCAGTTTGCAACGGATGCGTCGTTGGATCGAAAACTTATCAGGTTAAAAACACTGAAAGAAAGTTTTGAAATGTTTAAAATTGTAGAATTGCCATAATATGATCTTCAATTATCAGGATGGCGAATCGTGGACAGAAGGGTGCAAGAATTTCACATGTCAGCCAGACGCCGATGGAGATTGTTTCACAACAATTTCACGAAATATTACCGAATGTGAGGCGCCACCCAATTGTCCAAACGGAGCAAATGATAAAAGACACGAAATCGACCCAGCTCCTGGCAGTTGCTGTCCAACGTATAGATGCGGTAGGAAAACTTCATATTTTTCACCACAACTTTGATAGTTGTTTTTTACTGATCAACATTTTTTCAGAGTGCCTGTATTATACAATCAACGGCGTCCAGTACGAGGTTGGTCGTTAAATTAATCTTTATAACCCTTATACTATTCTTATTCAAACAACGTGTTTTGGTTTACTTGAAGGTCGGAGATAAATTACCTGATCCCGATAACGCAACTTGTCAGATTATTTCGGTTGTCAGTCGAAATCTAGCAGCTTGTCCCACCATCGAATATGAAAGTAACTTTACTTGTCCCACCGCATGTGGTGAATGTGAGGATGAAGAATTCGACCATCACGATCCTTGTTGTGGNCGAAATCTAGCAGCTTGTCCCACCATCGAATATGAAAGTAACTTTACTTGTCCCACCGCATGTGGTGAATGTGAGGATGAAGAATTCGACTATCACGATCCTTGTTGTGGAGATATTTATCGATGTGGTGATGTATTATCGGTTTTCTGAACTTTTCATTTTGACTTTTTGGGTCAACACTTTGTGTCTTGTAGTTCCTCGTGTTTGTAACAACGTCACTTGTCCTGACGATCAAGAAAGAATTCCATCCACCTCCGACAATTGTTGCCAAAATTTCACATGTAAATGTAAGTTTTTTCCTGATAGTTTGCTGCATTCAGAGCATGTTTGTTGTCTGTCGAAACTGATTTGATGTTATTTTTTCAGGTAAATGTGATGGTTTGGGCTCATCGACCTCCACAGGATTTTCCTGTTCCCAGAACTTGGATTTTACTGGAAATTGCAGTTATTTGCTAGTTAAGGTACGTTGACTGAGAAGATGTCATCTGTTGCTTACCAAATGGAGAACTGGTGGCTTTTACGGCTGAATTCTGTGCCTGTTTTTTTAAAGATGCTATAGAAGTGTAGATTGATGGAAATTATTCTTTGCTGTAGTGTTTGTATCATGGACACCTATGGACCTGTAATTTCTCGGTTTCTTCTATTTAAAGCGTTTTTAGAAGCAAACTTTCGCCTAGGTGCCGCTTAAAGCCTTTTGAAATGCCTTTTTCTGTTTTAGCAAGTGAACGGTGACGACTACAAAGTTTCAGTAGATCAAGATTTCTGCACCGACCTGTACAACAATTCGGTGTTCTTTGCCGGTCAAATGTGCTACGAACGTGTGTTTATTCGCATTCTTTCCAACACATTCGAAATTTACCCATCCACTGGAAAAGTAAGTTGTTTGGAATGAAAGAATTTTTAAAGTTTTGGTGTTATTGTTATTTGCTTGCAGATCACAATTAACGGATTGGATTTTAATGGCCTAAGCTATCAGGATGGGGAAATTAACATTCACAAAACTGTGGTTACTGTTTCGGGTGAAGTTTTAGTCTCATACATCAAACTTGAGTACTTACCGTCAAACGGAAATAGTGGCTTCGATGTGATCTATCAAAACCCCAATATTGGCCAATCAGCGAACGCTGTAGGTGCCTTTAGTATTGACTTGATTCTTGGTGAGAACAACGAAGGGACAACCGGAGTTTGTGGTAAGATATATCTAGGGTTGATTTGCAAATGCAAGGTTTTATGGCCATTTTACCTCCGCGTTTACGGCGGGTCCAATTTCGACCGAAATTTATCTTAATATTTCGTTCTACGCGAGAAACTTCCTACGTCACAATAATTGCATATTGCGTCATCCTCAGCAATAGCCTTTGTTAATTCATTTCAATCCGATTATTTGTGCGCCGGGCAATGTAGACTGGAGTAGGCACACCAAAGTTGAAATTCATAATTTATTCTTAGCTAAGCAATGGAGCTGCATATCGTTGAGGTTATTTTAGAAAAAGTCAAGAAACAACAACGATTTCCATAACTAATTTAGCGAATTTTCGTGATAAAAACTAACTGGGTCAAAATCGAACACACCGTAATTCTCGTGTTAATGAACACAATAGGCAACATTAGTATTTTATCCTTAAAATGCTTTCCAAAATACGGGGATATGTATAACTCGAATTACTCGCCTGTTTTGGAAATTAACCTTTGGTGGAACTTGACCCGGAAAAATGTTCCGTTCGGGTATACTCAATATCCAATCTCCTTTATTTTTGTAATGCAGGTAATTGCGATGACGGGGGAAATTCAGATGAAGAATGTCTGACAATTGCACCGATTGACACTTCGGCGTTCTTCGAGGACGATGGATGTTTGCCACCTTGCGGGACAGGGGATACTTGTCAAGAGGAAAGATGCCAGGAAATTAGTCCATGCTTTGTTTGCAAAAATTGCACTGATTTTAACCTGGAAGATCCGTGTGTTGCACTGGAGCACGCTGTGTTTGGTGCGTCCTGATAACTCTGTGCTTGGTCTTTCGTTCAGAAAGAAACACCTGTTTTAAATACGCATCTGAATTCAGTAGCAGACATTTTATGTGCGAGGCTCCCACAGACAATGCAAAGTTTAAATGTTAAAAATAAGAATAATAACGACCGATAGTTTACACACGACTGTATAAACACGTTTTTAATGCAGGGGTAATTAATGAGCGTGTAATTTATAATACCTGTTTCAGATTCTCCTTAAGAGGCACACAAGTGTCCAGTGCTGGTCATGATTTTTTTTCTACAGCCGATTGTCACCAAGGTATAGATCTGACGAACTTGCAACGTCAGTGCTATGAAGCACTTTGCTTTTCTGAAAACGAAAACATAGAGGCCGTGCAAACACAATGCAGCGTGTGTACGTCACAGTATATACAACAGCATATTACGTCGTGCGTGATGTCAGGACATTGCGGTGACTACGAGGAGGAGCTGAACTGCGCCGATGGTGAGAATTGCAATATGGTGGTTAACACCTTACAGCAAAAGCACAGAAATGACCACACTCCAAAATGAAAAAAAACTCCATAAACGCCAAATAATAGTGTATGTGGTAAGAGACGAGTTGTAAGAAGGCGGGGATAAGCGATAACAAAGTAGTTTTTTAGAACCCTAATTTCAACCCCGGCATCCACGATTGTTAAGGTATGTTTCTTTCCGCATCTTGTATAGAACTGCCGGGAAATTCGACGCATCGGACAATCCTAAAGTGCAGAGTTTTTTTTGGACATTTGGGGATAATTTTGTTATTATTCGGTTCCTAGTTCCTCATGACGTATCATGTTTTTTCAGGTAATGGCACTTGCGACGACAACAAAGTATATGAGGAATGTATTGATGCGTGTGAAGCCGAGAAGAGCTGCGACGACATCAACGGGAATTCGGTAAAAATGAAGTGGTTGGAACTCTTTGTATAGTTTTTAGTTGGCAATTTCTTTCCCCGTTGAAGAAATGTTTCCAATAGTAGAGTTTACACTTTTGCCTTACAGCAATTTTTGTATTGGTTTTTTTATGCCTTTTAGCAATTAGATAATAAGCATATTCAAAGCAGCATAAGGCAGATGTAACAAAAGTTGAAAACTTCATGTATTTTTGTGGGAAAGTCAGCTGTTTCGTTTTTTTTATCAGAGTTTTGTTTTTAAGGCGACGATTTGCAATCAAGAGAAGGTTTCCGGTTGTATGTGTCCCGAAGGTTACGTATATCGAAGCCCAGGCAACCAAGAATGTATCAAGGAAGAATGTAGGTTTGCTTTTAAAGTGCAATGCAGAAGTAAACCAGTAGAAACATGTGTTTTAATTTTTTTAAATTTTGCCTAATTAATTTGTCTGTGCTTTTTGTTCAGGTTGTACTTGCCCTGATGAACCCTCCTGCGACGAAGGTCCAAATTACTCCCCAATAGTTGGAGGTGTTGATGAATGTGGGTGCAACAATTACACAAACATCTGTGGTAAGTTGCACTATCTGAAACTTTTATTGCGACAGTTATAATTAGAAAACATTATTCACTTTTTTGGAGTTAAGTGGTTAAGTACATTGAGTAAATATAATTACAATACAGAAGGCACTTCGCCACTGACGTTTAATGTGTGTCAGAGGCATCTTCAATAGAGAGAGCTAAAAAGCCAAGAACGTGGTAAAAGGTGATAACAAGCAGAAAATTTAAAATAAAAAGACAGTGATCAACTACCATGTTTGACTGCGCACTAAAATTAACTTTTTAGCGTGTGAAACAAAATTTGTTGACAATCAAACTCAAAAACAACAATGCAGTACTTTCCACTATGGCATGTCACAATTACTTTAGAAATTATAAAAATTGACGTGAAAAAAATTTGACTGAATCTAAGCGACTTTTAAGACTAAAATAAAATAGGTTTAGTGTATAAAACTTGTTAACCAGCTCCATTTCAAATGTGGATAAGGTAAATGTTTCATGATTGATGAAAATTTAGTGAACACACATTTTTGTCTATTTTAGAATGCACCCCGGAATGTACAAATCCAATCACTAACGAGCCAATGGCAGCTGGAAGCAGAGTGTCGTCAGAGGATGGATGCGGCAGTTATTCATGTCCTGAATATGACCCTTCGAAAAACCCACTTTGCAACGACGAAGAAGTAATTTATGAACGCGACCCCTGTCAACCCACATCTTGCGAAGGCAATAAACTACCGCAATATACCAACGACCCGTCTCTTTGCTGCCCGGAAGCATCCTGCGTATGTCCAAATGTAACGACACCAAATTGCACCAACCAATACGAGACCCTCAAATGGTCAAGTGGTGATTGCCCGACAGCGACTTGCGTATGTGAGTGTCCAACGCTGGGGGCTAACTGTACAGCGAGTCCCGGATGTAAAGTCAACATCACCGAAACGTCATCGTCTGGTTGCGGATGCCCGATATCGTGGGAGTGCATTCCCCAACCGGAACTCTGTCCCGAAGCTCCGAATTGCACAGCGTGCTACACTTCAGTGCCCAAAACTACGGTACCAGGAGAATACGAGTGTGACGCGGATTGTAATGTGTACCAGTGTCAGCCAGTGGATTGTCCAGCTTACACACCCCCGACCCTCCCGTGCCCGAAGTACCAGCAAGACATCAACCATTATGCCGATGACGACGAAGACGAATGTTGTCCGATGAAGTTGTGCGAATGCAAGCCGCCAAGTGAGCTGAAGCTCGAATGCCCTATGTGGTACGATTACGAATGTGGCGATTCTGACTACATACGCAACCATACAAATGACCCAAACGAGTGCTGCCCAGAGTACGAATGCGTTTGCAATCAGCAAAAGTGTCCAGAATCCATAGATTGCGAGTGGCTTACGTTGGAGACGCACTGGCCTTCCCCGATCGCTACCGGCACACATGAAGATGTATGTTGCGCCTCATTCAGTTGTACGTGTGTCGACGTGCCGTGTCCACCTAAGCCAGAGACTTGTCCACCATACCAGAAAGTGGACGAGAGAGATAATACAACCAATCCATGTTGCCCAGTTTACACGTGTGTTTGCGACCCGACCTTGTTTCCCGTGGAATATTCGTTACCGATTAATCAGCCAAATGCTTACGGCAATTGTATTTTGCCTGGTCAGATACCTGATCCTGAAACAGATGAGACTGGCTGTTTGGAAAAGTGCGTTTGCTACCCGACAGACCAGGTATTGGATCATTGTTTGGAATACCAAGCCGTTGTTAGTTTGTGTAATAGTCCAAAGGTCGTTACAAATGTCAGCACGGCGCCCGATGACCTTGATCACGTCTGCTGTCCGAAAGTAACATGCAGTTGTCCACCGTGTGGTGACAGTTATGTGTCAAAGGAAGACTTGGAAGAAGAGTTGGGACCCGGGGAGGTTGTGGTTCCGGTGGAGCCAGTTTCGGAATGCTGCCAAGGGTACGAAAAGATTTGTAACACGACAATAAATTCCAACTGTCCGGTTCTCAACTGCACAACTGGATTCAAACGTATCAGAAACGACAGCAATGTCGGCTGCTGTCCAGCTTATCACTGCGTGTGCGATGAAGACCTCTGCGATCCAGCGCCAAACTGTCCGTCACCGAAACAACCTGACAGCGAAAGAAAGGTTGGCGAGTGCTGTAGAACATATACCTGTTTATGTCCACCCGACAACTCAACAGATCTAGTGTGCACACTACCGGAGGTACCAGCGTATACATCAACACTGTGTCCCGCCAAACGATGCAGATGTCCTGATGTTTGCCCAAACGAGCCGATCATAAACTGCACTAGCAAGCCTGGATGTCGTGCCGTCCCGGTCACTCGAGACAAGTGTGATTGCGTTGTCAATGCGACGTGCGTTGCAGACCCATCGCCGTGTGACGAGCCTCCCGACTGCCCTTCATGCTACTCCCCAAAAGAAACCGGATCTACACTGGTTGTTGGTGATTGCAACTCGACTTGTTTTTCTTACAAGTGCGAAAAGGATCCATGCCCAGCAAGTCCAGAACTGCCGCCACTCTGCCTGTGGAACTCGGTTGTGCCAAATTTAACTGACCCGTGCTGTCCCACATACGATGTCATGTGCAACCCTGCCAAGTGCCCCATCAATGATTGCCAAACCGGATATCACAGCGAGTTCCAAGGACGTTACTGGGACGATGAGGGCGACTGCACACCAGGACTGAGGTGTTGTCCCAGAGAGGAGTGCATCTGTGATGTGTGCATATACAATGGTGAGCAATTTCAAGTTGGACAGGAGTGGACACAGCCCGAGGTGTCGTGTAACGTTATGATGTGCTCTGGTAATCGTACCGGAGACTGCTTCCAGGTTATCGAAAGAAAGCCCCATTGTGACTTTTACGCCCCGAACGGCACTCTCATCATGCTAACTGTGGGCACCAAATTGCCCGATAATGACGACCCGTGCATGTCGAAGGAGTGTGAACTTGAACACAATAATAACGAGTGCCACACATTCTCTGTAGATACGCGAGAAGTGTGTCCACCACCCCCACAATGTAGTATATTTCACAAACTGAATACTGAGCATTTGGAGGGAGTGTGTTGTGCTTCACACACTTGCATATGCAAACCGTGTGGCTCCGAACACCCCTCCGAGCCGGGTCGCGACATGATGCCCTACGAAGTGGAGGTTAACGAAACGCTAAATGAAAATCCTAATCAGGTTTGTTGTCCTCGGTCGCAGTTTCAGTGCGCTGGTGATGATATCCTCATGCAAGTATGTGAGCATTGGAATTTTACCTGCGAAACCGGCAAGGAGCGACTACCCATTCAGAGTGCACTAGAGTGCTGCCCGGAGTACATCTGCGTTTGCAAGCCATGCCCAAAGTTGATCAACGGCGTTGCTGACCACGCATGTCACGTAGTTTTGAACAAGACACTTGAAGAAAATCCGTTGCAGGAGTGCTGCCCTTCGACCAAGGTAGTTTGCATGAATAACACAAGTTGCTGCGGGAGTGACTACGAAACCTATGAGGAAGTTGAAGCTAGGCTTCAGTTGGGTGAAGAAGTTNTGCTGCCCTTCGACCAAGGTAGTTTGCATGAATAACACAAGTTGCTGCGGGAGTGACTACGAAACCTATGAGGAAGTTGAAGCTAGGCTTCAGTTGGGTGAAGAAGTTTCTTCCGCTGTGAACAGTCATGAATGCTGTCCTCTATACGAACCCGTATGTAAAGAAGACGTACATTTGAGTGAAATCTGTGCACCTTATAACGTAACGTGTCCGACCGGGTTTCGTCAACAACGCAACGATTCTGATATCGGCTGCTGTCACGTTTACCACTGCGTATGCGACGAAACATTGTGCCCACCAAAGCCGCCTTGTGAACTGCCTAAAGAATACAATCTGACTGGGATTGTGCAAAATTGTTGTAAGGTATACGAATGCTTGTGTCCGCCAGACGACAACGAAACGATAGTTTGCGAACCGCCTGAGCAACTCTTCAACTCAAGCTCAGTTTGTCCGACAAAGTACTGTCGATGTCCAGAATCGTTGGAGTGCCCAGTGAATCCTGATGTTACAAACTGCTCGTCAAAACCAGGATGCCGCTCGGAGGTAACTGAAAGAGACACTTGCGATTGTGTAATCAGTTCCACCTGTGTTAATGACCCAACTCTATGTCCACCTGAACCTGATTGCGGGGACTGTTTTGAGCCGGAGGAGTCGGGGCTGTTGCCGGGCGTAGGTAATTGTCAGGCAACTTGCACCAATTATACCTGTCAGCGTAAAACTTGTGAATCCGTTACACCGCCGCCGATTTGTGCCCTCGAACAGGTCACCACAAACTACGTTGACTGTTGCCCAACTCACATTAAAACATGCAAACCTCATTCCTGTCCCACTGTGACATGCGAACCCGGGTACTCGGATCGATTTAAAGGAAACTTTTACGATACCACTGATGAGTATTCGTGCACACCTCCTCTTAACTGTTGTCCGATAATAGAGTGTGTCTGTACATCTTGCTTTGACAATGGCATAGTCAGACCCCTCGGTGCCATATGGACAGATCCTGACGACCCGTGTCGGCTGCACGTTTGTTCTAGTACATTGAACGCTGAAGGCTGTTACACTATAACCACGCAACCATCACAATGCGTTTCTGGTGACTCTCTGTATCCGCCAGGTTCGATTTTACCCACAGGCAACCCATGTACTACCTTGGTGTGCCAACAGGAGAAAACAGAATTATCGTGCACCACAAGCTTCGTGGCAAACAGCATCAACTGCCCTGGACTGCCGTTGTGCAGCGAGTTTCATATACCATCGTCCACTTACACTACCGGTCAGTGCTGTCCAGAATACGAATGTATCTGTAACGAATGTGGAGAAAACTATCCAGGACCTGGTCCATCGCGAGCTGTTGAGTGGTATGAAAAGGTTGTAAACATGACAACAGAGGAGAACAAGAACCAGTTCTGTTGCCCGTTGGTTCAAATAGTATGTGACGAGCTTGTGTTGCATGAATGCCCTGGTTACAACCGCACTTGTGATGAGGGTCAAACCCGAATCGAAGTTAACAGTACACACCCTTGTTGCCCGAAATTCGAATGCCGCTGCCGCGAGTGCTGTGTGGCGCCACCTATTGACCCGTCCTTGTTGTCCGATTGTCAAGAAGTTGTTGACATACCAATAGCGAGAAACCCGAACCACTTATGTTGCCCAGAAAAGGAAGTTGTTTGCAAGCCAAATAATCCGTGCTGCTCTGTGCCGGAATGCGGCGAGTTTCGCATTGCGGAGGAGCTCAACACTATGGACGCAAACACAAGCTACTGCTGTCCTTTTTACCAATGTGTATGCAGCGGAACTTGTCATCCTGGGTATCAGAGCAGGGAGGAACTTGAAGATCAACTGAAACCAGGTCAAGAAATCGTTCTTCATTCTGCTGATGAGTGTTGTCCGGTGTACAGGGTTGTTTGTTCTGCAGATGCCGAGGAGTCTGTTAATTGCGCACAGTTCAATATTCAATGTGAAAGCCCGTATCGTTTGCAACGAAATCTAACGGACTTTGGCTGTTGCGGAACCTACTACTGCGAGTGCTATGAGGAACTTTGCCCCGATTGGCCCGAGTGTGATCCACCCAAGCACCTGGTACCAAAATCAGTGGATTCCGACAGTTGTTGCCATCAGTACGAGTGTGAATGTCCACCGGATAACAGCAATACTACGTGTGTCGGGTCTGAGATTGTTGACTACACAGCCACGGTATGTCCAACTAAGTATTGTCGATGTCCTGAATCCCTTGAGTGTCCAGTAAATGCGGCCATCAACTGTGCTGCTAAGCCCGGATGCAAGGCAACTGTGACTGAACGGGATTCGTGCGGCTGCGTTTTGAGTGCAACTTGCTCGCAGGATGAGTCTTTATGTCCGGTGGTACCCGAGTGCGGCCCTTGCTTTGAACTTGCTGCTCTGCCTTCACCAGCCAATATAGGCGAATGTGATTCATCGTGTTCTGCTTATACCTGCGAAAGAATTGTCTGTTCACAGCCAACTAATGTGTCTGTATGTCAATTCGAAATGATCATTACGACAAACAGTGACGACTGGTGCTGTCCGAAAGACGAGTTGGTGTGCCTTCCGGGAAGCTGTCCCCAGACCACATGCGGTGTTGATTACGTAAAGGTCGTCCATGACGACACAATCGACGCTCTGTACAATTGCACAGGCGGGCTTGATTGTTGCAAACGCGAAGAGTGCGTTTGCAATGTCTGCCACCACAACGGTTCGACGTATCAGCTCCACTCTACATGGCTCAACGAATACAACCTGTGCCTTCGTCACCGTTGCACAGATCAACGCGGTGAGGACGGCTGTTATGTGGTAAACGATGTTCTGCCGCATTGCATTTACAACAACGACTCGTATCCGATAGGAGCAACCATCAATACACATAACCCATGTATCAGGCTTCGGTGCATTGAGCGTTACCACAGTCAGGGCGTTTGCACTCATGATTTTAAAATGGACTACATGACATGTCCTGCGCCTCCAGTTTGCAGCTCGTTTTACCTTCCGGTGGCTTCGCTGTCGCCGGACAAATGTTGTGCAAACTACACTTGCGAATGCGCTTCGTGTGGAGCGAACTACTTAGGACCCGACAATCTTCGCGTCCTTGAATGGTTCGAGACCACGCGAAACTACACCCTCGATGAAAATCCCAACCAAGTGTGTTGTCCGTTGGTAAAAATCATCTGCGACGAAAATTCAATGAGTCTTTGTCCAACTGCGAACTTGACTTGTGAGTTCGGTTATGAAAAAGTTGAAGTGACGTCAACGCACCCATGCTGCCCGACGTACAGCTGTCAGTGCAAGGCCTGTCGTGATCACGTGGAACCAACCCAAGCCGACTTGCACACTTGTGAGACAATCGTTGAGAAAACAAACGAAGAAAACCTGAACCATGTGTGTTGCCCAGAGTCCAAAATTGTTTGCCAAGACGAATCTTGCTGCCCTGTTCCTACTTGTGGGGACAATGAAGAAGCGGTTAAGACTGGTGCGATGGATGCTGACACAAACTATTGTTGTCCAGTGTAAGTGCATTTAACCTAACTGGGTTGGAACTAATATGTCGTGTAACATACACGTCACAACGATTTACTCTAAAAATCAGTGGTTTTCAATTTTTTTCTCGGGTTTACCGCTGTGCAGCTTTTTAAAAAAAGTTACCAACATTTTTGTCCAAAAAATATTTAGTCTTGACGTTCAACGTGGTAAACATTCGGGTAATTGAGCAATCGTATGGAAAGCTCTCGTGTCGATGAAAAAGTAGTGGGGAAAACGGGATGTTAAAAAAATTATTGTTTGCAAAAAGTCTTTAACTCTTGCTTTACAAAATTTACCCACATTGACATTGAAATTTGTCGTCGGTTCAAAATTGCTGTTCCATAAAGGAAAAAAATTTGACACTTGACAATAATAACTAGGCTACATGTCTACTTTTGACACCACATTGCTGTGTTATTTACAGGTATGAGTGCCAATGTAAAGCTGCAAACATTCTCAACAATGAGTGCCCGTTTATTAACTTCACTTGTCCTGTCGGATTCCGAAGAACCAGAAACAATTCGTTGGATGATTGTTGCCCATCGTATTACTGCCTTTGTGAAACGTGTGCACTAAATGACATAGCGTACCCGGTAGGTAATAAAGTACTCGTTTTTCGGTTTGAGGGTTTAAACCTTTTTGCTTTAAAATTTTTGATTTGTGCTGGACCAGTTAGTATAGTTTTTTGAGCTCACTGAAAAGCAATTAGTATCATCTAAAAACATTTTGGTTGAAAGTTGAAAGTCTGGTACCAAGTTTTTGCCAATGTAACCTTGGATCGCCAGACATCCTCATAATAACGTTTGTTGCTTAACTTGTTAGGTTGGATCAAGTTGGATTGACGATGAGGACCATTGTAAGATTAAAGAGTGTTTAAAAGTGGGAATAAACTGCCCTTTCATCAATACCACCAAGAAGTACCAGTGTGATTTCGTGAATGAAGCTGAATGTGTTGCAGTAAGTATCACTGATCCTAAGTTTGGGCGACAGGTCCAAAACCTGAATCGCATCTCAAATGAATCGTATCTTTTTAGAATGGTGGCCAGTTAGTTCCAACCGCTTCCACAGAGGGGTGTTGTCAAGCATGTAAGTAGCTGTTTGCTTTATAAGAAGTCAAAACGGGGTTTTGCCAGAAAAAAAACACCGAGTATTTCGAGTCACTCTGCCGCGAATAAATTGTTAAGCGCCTGTGGCAAGATGATACTTGTGGCGCTAATTCCAACCGTTTTGCTTGATACTTTTGAACATATTTGAGGAATGCGTATATGACAGGCAGCGCTGACTGTAATTGACTAGCAACGCCTTATTCTGTGAAATGTAACAGGTAAAGCGTGCGCGCCGACGGACCATTTCGATATTTTGACTATCGTCCACCCAACAACACCCGGAGTTAATTGCACCTCAGTTCAAGAGATCAATGTCCCAATATGTGACGGAGCGTGTACTACAACTTCAGAGTATAATGTGTAAGTTTCCCGTTGTGATTGACAAAGACTAGGCAAAACCACAGTTAACGAACTGTCTATTAGTATAGAGTGTTTTGATTGGTTAGCTTTTTCGAAAGATGTTAAATCGTTGAATAGTTGTAGAAACACTTATTGATATGTGGTAACTGTAGTATTATATGTTACTTTACTACAGAAAAAAAACTTTCCAAACCTGTGCATTGCCCTAGTCGTTTGCCTAAAACAATGAAGTGCCGAATGTCGCTATTCTACAGAAACACTGCTACATACGATTCCGTGTGCCGTTGCTGCCAGGCTTTGAACCATGAGACGCGTTCTATTGAACTCCAATGCACAGATGTGTCCACTCACACGTTGGTTTATGATTTCGTGATCGAATGTGCGTGCCATCAAACAGAATGTGGAAAGTAGTAATTCAGCGAACAAACGGAATCACCAACGGAAACGGACTTACTTGACCATGACAACGGACTTATTTTTTTTCTTGTGTAATCTTACTGGTGCTATTTGATTTCCTATGGTGCCCAAACAACACTATCAATGTGCGCGACCAGTTGCCTTCGTAACTCTAGTGGCGACTTCCGCACGATATGTGTTGCCAATGACCACTTGGTGTCAGTAATTCCACACTAGATTGTAGCTGATTATATGACACATACAATGGAATACAATTCTTTGACTATTTTTGTCGTTGCGCATGATCTTATCTTTTTCCCCTTAACCTCCTTTCTTCCACCCTTTCCTCATTTGCTTTGAGCAACCTCCTTTCCCAAACTTACCTTTTTATCCCTTCCCTCTTTGCTTCGAACAACCTTTTCTTGCTCAGACCGCATGCCACTCTTTTGCTTGCTCCTTATGTATTCCATCCTTTCTAATTTCTGCATACTAACAATCCTTCCTGTTTCACTGATTAACCTTCTCTGCTTTTCTTTTCCCTTCCCAACACTTTCTGCATATTAACTATTCTTTGCCATATTTCAGTGATGGCCTTTAACCTGCTTTGCTTCTCTTTTCCCTTTCCCACATTTTCTGCATATTAACTATTCTTTGCCATATTTCAGTAATGGCCTTGCTCTACTCCTATTTTTCTCTTTTCTCTCCCCGCTGTGCATGTTCCTCTTCCTGCATTCTGTGTACCAACCTTTCTCCTCACTGATGTAGTGTTTCTTCTGCTCTTCTTTTCCGTTTACCTCTGTTTTTCTTCTTTCTCCTTTTTCAGTTTTTCATCCTTCTATTCTATTACCCTAAATTAACTTCTCCTTAAGTTGTTTTAATCCTTTGTCGCATTGACCTAATGCTTTCAATCCTATCTGTTGTTTACTTCTCTTTCTTCTTTGTTGCTCTACTTACCTTTCTTCTTTGCCCGCTACATGTTGTATTGTTGCTAACTAACCCTGTCTTTTTCTTTTCTTCTTAGCCACTAACAACTTCCCTCTCTGCTCCTTTCAAACACCTCTTGATTCTTCTTGCTTGGCCCCTAGGCCTTATACTGGCCCATTTTCCACAAAACTTTTCCTTTCCTGCTGCTTCTTCTTTCCCTTTCTATGTTTAAACTGCTCGCCCCGCATTCTACTTGGCCACACAGTTTACCTGGTGTGTTGCCGTTTTCCCTCCTTGCTTGCCTAGCGTTGCCTTTCCCCCTTGCTTGCTGTCTCAACTTCTACTCCCCCTTCGCGTCCTTTTCCAACCCTTTCACGCAACTGCTAACTTCCTGATTATTGCGCTTCCCAGCAAACAGTTTGGCGTCGAAATTTACTTTTGAACAAAAAATTGAGCTACCAGTCCAAGTTGTGGATTACCGACACTATTTGGTCATTGAAATGAGTGTGTCTTTTATCGAAACGAAACAAACTTTGCCGTACGATGACCAAACGGTCACGTGCTGATATAAAGGATAATATGGTGTACATGTTGTGTCTTTTATGACAGGCTTATGATTTGTATCAGTGATGTCTGCGATTTAGGATGGACTACGAGTTAACTTGCGACAATCAAACTGTCGAAATGCGACGTAGGCCTTGAAACAAACTGCTCTTGAACTGATAAGGCATACTATTCCAAGAATTTCTTGTTCGGTGTAGCCTATTTATTGGTGACCTTTGGTCTAAAACATCAGTGAAGCAATCCTGTAAACAAGTAAACTGGGGTAGAGTCTTTTAAATTCGGTGACTTGAAGAGTGGCGGTAAATATTGGAGTTGGCTTGCGTAGTCGAGTTGTTAAGCGTCTACTGGTTATAATTTTCGAATCAAACGGTTTGATTTTTTTAAATTAGAAGGGTAGCTTTCACCATATTGCCATTCCACCATCACTCAATTTGCTATTCCATGTACACTATCACAAAGGATATATATTCACTACATTATTTTACTTTGTGTCCCATAGTTACCTAAGCTACAGGGCAAAAGGCAGCAATTAATGCATCACATCGACATGTTACATATACTGTCTAAATTTTAACTAATTTGGACATTGCTTGGTAATTTGACCAATTTTAGGGGGCTGGCGGGGTAACCACTGGGGCAATGAGAGCAATGAAGAAAAAAGGGGGCACAAGTTCAATACCTACCAGCTGTGAAAGTTTCATCCAACTCCGCCAAACATTTCATGGCAAAAGTACATGGACAAGCCCCAGGGTAAAAAAGGGGGAAAACAAATATGTCCCCTTCAGGAAGTGCGCGAAATGTGCAGATGGAAAAATGTGCAGTGGAAAAATGAATGTGCGCAAAAATGTGCAGGTGGACAAATGTGCGCGCGGAAAATTTGCAATGCATGTAGGCGAAAGGAAAATGTGTATTCGCGCAACTGAGTTAAACATGAATTTGCCAGATGTTTCAGTTTACTACAGCAAAATGTTTATAAAATGCAAAGCAAAGCTTGAAAAGTTAACTGCAACTTTGGGGAAAATATTAATCGTGTTTAGATAAAGGAGCATCTGAAGTCTTTAACATGCGTATAACTGGCGCATAAAAAGGCATTCTGTTTCAGGTTGGCAGTCATTTTTAGAAAAGAAATTTCAGATCATGTTCTTGCAGTAATTTTCATATTTTTGTTTAAGAATTTAATCTTCAAAGCGAAGAAGGCATTTAGTTTGTGCAGTTATTAGGTTGCTTTGTGGTACCCGTAAATCAAAATAGCTGCAAAGCAACTGTTTAATCAAAGACTTATTGCAACCAAAATTGCCGATGTTAATACAGCAGACGTTCATACAATATGCATTGAAGGGATCGAAGGAAGCACGCTAAATTTGATAGTCTGCAGATTAAGAACAAACGCGCGCATTTGGAGACGGAGATGCGAACTTTTTATGCATAATGTGCGCGAAAATGTGCACACGTAAAATGTACACAATGTGCAGGTGGAAAAGTGTGCGCGCGGAAAATTCGCACTATGTGCGCGAAATGTGCAGGTGGAAAAATGTGCGCGCGGAAATTGCGCACAATGTGCAGGTAGAAACATATGCGCATTGTGTATTTGCACAATGTGCGCAAAATAGTGCACCTAGGTTATGTGACCAGGAGTTGCTAGACCAAACAGTGTCTTGCACGCCCCTACAAACAACCAAATCATTAAACATCTTTTGATTTACTGGGATTAAGTCTCTGAAAATTTACAACTATATTAAGTTGGCACAAATAACTATTTTTAGGTAAACACCCTGAATTTCGGATGTAAAATTTGGGTGGAAGTACACCGTTTTCAACTGCTACCATTGGCAAAACGGTTTGGGCTAATCATAGGGTAATCAGGTATTAATATTCGAATGTTGTACCTGCTTACAACTTTGTCATCCCATTACGTGCCCTAAAAGGCAATTGTTTTTCATAAAACTTGCAGGGATTAATAGGTCGATACTTTGTTCACTACAAAAATCGAGCGAATAAGCCAAACAATTGTGCGATTAAAATTATAACCCTCAAAACAAACCGTTAATAATGAGCAAAATAAAACTATTTTCGTTTGTAAAACGTAATAAAAAAATAGTGTAGAGGCAACGAAACTTCCGCAAATGTTATTGTAGTATCACCCTTCTCTTAATAAAAACTAATCAGCAATATCCACTCTACGCAAATTAATATTTTAATAAAGTTCCTGACGGTCTTTGATCAAACCTCTTTTTTTAGACTGTGATCAAACGACACATTAGACACCGCCAAACCTTATTTTACAGAGCCTAGTTTCCAATCAGCCCGTAATCGTTATTTTGTTGTAGGGGAAACACCTGTTAATATTCCCCTAAAATTCACACTCGCCACAAACTAACACACATTTAAAATAACATGGGATCACATTCGTCCCTTGTACATTTCCAAAATAATGTGCACGAAATGTGCGCGCACATTTCGGCCCTTGCACTTTTTCCATACAAACGCACATTGTGCGAATGTATGGTACATCCTCTGTTGCTAATTTGCAAAATAAAGGACGTTGTGCGAATAAATGACAAGTATGGCAGTGCGGTATAGGAAACGTTACAGTACGTCTTGAATTGTGCGTACCACGTTGCAAAGGTTTACACCACGTGTTTCATCGCAAACAAATTGCAATCATTTCAACTTCATTTTAGGTTTGGAAGGTAAAAAAAACTTTGTAAAAATCTGCATGCTTATTGTGCTAAAATTATCAGATGTAAACGTTCTGAACACTTTGTGACAGCATAGGCCATTTACCAAAATTGATCGAGGTTTTACTTCCAGGACAAAATAAAAATTGAAAAGTAGCACAATGCTGAAATACGAATTAATGTTTTTAAATGGTGGGTACTACAAAACATAACACTTCACGGTATTGTTGAAAATTAAAAAAAGGCTTGCTTTTACAATGTATTGGGCTCAGAACACGTAGTAAGCAGTTCACTTTACTACATTGAACTTTTAGGGAGTTTACTTTACAGTCTCTATAAAGTAGCTTACCATTTATCAGATACTTTCGTTTCCTGGCTGCCAGGCATATGAACCAGACTCCACCTTTAAACTTTTTCTGTGCTGTAATCCGATTTCCTTTTTTGGAGGTACAATTTGGGGCCAGATTTTTATCTTAAAGCCATGACCACAATACACTTTTTAATGAAAGTTTGTACTCCTGCAGCAAAAAAATTATTATTTACCAACAATACAGAAGTAACCCAACAATTGTATGCATGTACAAAATATGCTATTTTTGAATAGTAGCGTGATTTATTTGACATACTTTCGAATCATGATTTTGTGGTCAAAGTGTGTAGCACAAACTGTCTAGTGTAATCTTTTCTGCATTACTTTTTTCGTCAAGGATGACAGAATAATGTTCAGCAACCTGCAGGTGTAAAAATGTAATTTTTAACCAGCATAACCATACCACAAACCTGCAGTTGTAAAATTGTAACCAGGATAACCATACCACAAACCTACAGGTGTAGAATTGTAATTTGTAACCAGCATAACCATACCACAAATTATTGTTTGGGTATCCTATGATTAATTATGCATAAAAGTATATCAAATGGCAGTATATAGCCATGTGATATTTTTAATAGCTGTAAGGACAGTTAAAACTAAAAATATACCATTCGCTGTGCAGCCAATTTTTGTCATTGGCATGTTTTTTTGGAGGAGACTAGCACAAAATAAATGTCATCTGGATTTTGATTTATTAGCCATAAAACTTCAAAAAGAAAAAAAATATTTCAAGGCCTTCCAAATATAGGCTACAAATTACGTTGTATTTTGTTGACCTATTTAACTACGTTTACTTTTACCAACCTGCTCCAGGCAGCTCGCACTCGCTTCAAGTGTCACATTGCTGTACCGTCAATTCCAGACTAAAATGTCTTGACACGCCAATGAGCAACATGGTAAAAACCGACAAATTAACACGGACAAACGCCAGTCGTACCGCTAAACATTTATTTCCGACGACGACATACAGTACACCGCAAAATCTAGTTGGGAAAAAAAATGATAGACACACTGACCAAAGAACTGCAGTATTGACGCAACCCAGACTGTTGCGTCACCAAGAGTTTTGACAAAGATGAACAAATGGCATTGTGCGTTAGTTTTACGACCGGTGACGTATGCGTATGTCTTATTGTACTGTGTCAGATAGGAACTGTCAAATGTCGATTTGCTTTTGATTTGCTATTTCCAATCCAAACACTAACTTTAACCCTAAGATTTAGTGCTATTGTGTCGTTATGTTTTCTTTCACAAAGCGAAATAAACTCAAAATAAAAATCACTTTGAACAACAAGTTTTCAAAACTTTCACAGTACACCATAACTCTAATCATAGGCAAACCCACATTAAATTCTTTAAAACTGCTACGGCACATTGGGCCAAAGCCACATTAAAGTCTACAACACAGTACAACTGACGCACGCGCAGCAATGCCGTTTGTCGAAACGCATTCTGATGCAACTGTCTGGTTTGCGTCGATGCAGCAGGTTGTTGGTAAGTGTGTTTTCCAAAAAGAATAGCGCATTGCAGTTGCACAGATAGCTTCCCGCCATATTATAAAGTGTCCGCTGGGTGTCATTGATTTTAAATTTAAACTAAATATTTGCCCTAAAATACTTTTCCTCTTTTTAGCAACTCTTAAAACAATCATTACAACAAATATAATTATTCTGATTCCTTTTAATGTTTTGATTAAACCACTGAAAGAGTGTAATGTTGCTCGTTTGCTCAGGATTGATGGTGGAAAACAAGTGTTGTAATATGCCTGCAAATAAGACTGATTTTGACCTATTTTATAAACTGACCACATACTTAAAACTATTACTATTACCAACGACAGTATCATTGGTATTACGTAACGTTTCGTTAAGTAAAATTTTGTTGGTTAAAAAGTAACTTTGACTGGTATTAAAACATTTGTCAACATACGATTTCGTTCATGACGCAATTTGTCATCATCACGGATGAGTAGTTATAACGTGTGGCAAATTTGCTGTGTTTTCACATAGCCGTTGTATATTTTGATTTTGCAACAGTTAAGTAAGACTACTTATACAAACTGTCTTACTAGTTTCAGTGATAGGGCTTTATTTTCTACTGCTGTGATTAACTTCGTTGCACATAAAGAAGCAATGGCTGAAGCTGCTATGCAAGACGTAAAAGATTTAACACTCGGTACTTCAAATAGTAAAAAAATGTTTTGATGAAATTGAAACATTATTTTTTTAAATCATAAGCCATTTCTGCCATAAAAGGTCCCTGGCAAGTATAAATTGGTAAAATCAACCCTTAATGTCAGTGGTTCCTTCAAAATATTTTTAATATGTTATCTGCAGTTGAAAATTTGGTACTTTTAATACATTAGAACTTAACCCAATACAACTTGTTATATGTTGCATTTAGCTTTGTACCTATTGTATTTTGACCTAAAAATGGCTTTGCGACTGTCCATAGTAGACTACAAAGACATAAAAATTTCCCATTACCATGTTGTTGAAAAGTAGTTGTAGTGTGTTTGAACAACAAAAATTAACAGAAGTAAATTGTCCAATGTTTTGTTTAGAAGAATTGTACACCAGTGAAAAACATGGTTGTGATCAGACAGGTGATGGAAGTGCATCGAAACCATTTAAGACTGTCATGGCTGCTATGTTAGCATATGGAAAAGAACCTTTCCCAAATATTTATGTGGATGGAAAAACTGATGAAAAGGTTTTGGAGACTTTTTTAAGTAACATTTTTGTTCAAATAATTTCATTTTCCTTGCATGTCGGAACAAGGCACAAGTTATTATGTCATTGAGTCCACTTCACACTAAAATGTGGTTGGGCACTAATGTGGACCATTGCTCCAAGAATGTTCACAGGCGAAGACACTTGTATCCATTTAAGAATTAGAAACCATAAATGGTTCTCACAGAATCTGGCCCTCCAATAGTAGGCATCTGCACATTAACGATCATTGTGTAAACTCGATTCAAATAATATCAGTGAAGCAATGCCTCAACACAAAATCAGTCAATGTCGTTCTTTAAATTTTTGAAAATTTACAACTAAACCAAACCAATTTGACTAGAAATATGAACCAATCGCCAAAGCTCAACTTAAAAAGCAAGTCAAGTTGTATGGAGCAGAACAAAGAAAAAATCAAGCTAGAAAGGTAATCAATGTGACAATATGTAATGACAAAATAAGCTTCTCATCTAACGAAAGGTCAGTTACTAATTACTACTTTACAAAGACTAAAAACTAAATGTCAGTTACTAAATACTAAAAGACCCTTAACACAGATAAAGGAACAAGAAGATGCAGAGAGAAGAGAGAAAAACTTGGAAGAAGCAAAACAAGTGACAATTAGTGAAGATAAATCCCTTCCTAAAGCTCCCAAGGTTGATAAATACATGTTTTTTTGTGTGTGACAGCTAGGAAAAAACATGGTGTGGTATTTTAAATTACAGACCATTTCAATTTTTCTGTTGATAGAACAATTTTTCCTTTTTAGTTTGTTTTTAGCATGATAAATGTTTCTGAAACATTTTCGAGGTTATCAAAAATGCCAATAGAATACAAAATTAAGGTCGCAAAAATAAATATTCTATGTTATTATTTATACAGTGCACAATAATTATGCAGTTTTTTATTGTAGATACGAATATTTGAGGGTGAAAAGCATAGAGATCAAAGAGTAAAAGTGTCTGGTTGGGTACATCGTCTGAGACGCCAAGGTGATCTTCAAAGTCTTGCAAAATTATGAGTCTAAATCAATTTTTATTCCCATAAAACATTGAATGATCCTAGCCACCTAATTTGTACCACATCTTGAGGTGCTGGTTAGGGCATTGGATTATTTTCATTTTCTTTGCATGTTTTGTAATTAGTATGTTTTTAAGCTTGAATTTTTTTAATTTTTGATATTGACTTACCGCAGCCTGTACATAAGTGTGTGTTAACAACACACCATGTTTGGTTAATGACCAAACTAAGTGTCTATAGTTTGTAAAGTGGTCTAAGAAGGCAAAAGTTGTAAAAGACATATTTTTAGTTCAGAAAAAATTGACTGGAGTGAGATTTTGCATTACCTTTGCATTGACTATGCACCCAACGTACATACATATGATTTGTAACAGGGAAGACTTTACTGTTTGTTGTACTGAGAGATGGTACTGGATATCTGCAAGCAATTCTCAGTGACAAACTCTGTCAAACATACAATGCTCTGATGCTGAACCCAGAAAGCACTGTCACACTATATGGAACAATAACTAAAGTTCCTGAAGGAAAATCAGTATGTAAAAAGTAGTTGGAGGCAATAATTAGGGAGTGGCTTAATTTGGTGTTTGTCACCTCTCAGGCACCTGGTGGACATGAACTTGTTTGTGATTACTGGGAATTGGTGGGTTTGGCACCACCTGGGGGAATTGAAAACGTTCTTAACCAGGTAACAATTTTTTGTTGTTTATCAACCTTATGATTAGTATTATCCACCCAACTATTGTGATTTAACGTTACTATCATACTAAACAAACAGCTTGTTATTTATGCCAAAAAAACAAAATCACAACTTGCAAATAACATTAAGCTATGGTATTTCAGGATGCCGATGTTGACATCAAACTGGACAACAGACATTTAGTGATTCGTGGCGAAAAAACTTCAAAGATCCTGCGAATTCGCTCATATCTTATGCAAGCATTCAGGGACCATTACTTCGAACGCGGCTATTACGAGGTTTGCACAGATTTGTTTGTTATTTGATGTTATCACTTTATTATTGACCCGTATAATAGCAAGGCCAAAATGGCTTACTTATGTTTAGTTGGAAACCAACCACTTGGTGTGACGACGTGACGCAGACGTGACGTTTTAACGTGTTTAAACAAACCGAAACATTAACCGCGGGCAGTAGTTTAAACAATTTTACGCCAGGAATTAAAATGCCGGCGTTTGGTACAGTGGTTTTCAATTTTGGGCAAAGAGGACTTGTTTGTTAACCTTATTGTAAAAAAAGTAAGCTCTTAGCAGCACCATTCTCTGTATGTTTTCGATCAAATTTAGACTTTTAAGCATTCGTTACATGACAACAACGCTTTTAAATATTCTATAGCCATCAAACGTTTTTTTGTACACAACTGGTCCATTGGCAACTCTTCGCCCATCTGTACCCAGTGTCATACGACGGTCACTGCATTATTTTTTTCATTATAGGTTACACCGCCATGTTTGGTGCAAACTCAATGCGAAGGTGGCTCTACATTGTTCAAGTTGGACTTCTTTGGTGAGCAAGCTTACTTGACCCAATCGTCCCAACTTTACCTGGAAACTTGTCTGCCCTCACTTGGTGACGTTTTCTGCCTTGCTGAGTCTTACCGTGCAGAACAAAGCAGAACTCGACGCCATTTGGCCGAGTGAGTAGCGGAATGGATTGTTTATATGTTTACAAGACTAAACCTGTTGTGAAAGGTTATTATTACAATTATTACGGTGAAANTACTAATTACTACTTTACAAAGACTAAAAAAAATTTACATTTAAAAAATACGTCAGTTACTAAATACTAAAAGACCCTTAACACAGATAAAGGAACAAGAGGATGCAGAGAGAAGAGAGAAAAACTTGGAAGAAGCAAAACAAGTGACAATTAGTGAAGATAAATCCCTTCCTAAAGCTCCCAAGGTTGATAAATACATGTTTTTTTGTGTGTGACAGCTAGGAAAAAACATGGTGTGGTATTTTAAATTACAGACCATTTCAATTTTTCTGTTGATAGAACAAGTTTTCCTTTTTAGTTTGTTTTTAGCATGATAAATGTTTCTGAAACATTTTCGAGGTTATCAAAAATGCCAATAGAATACAAAATTAAGGTCGCAAAAATAAATATTCTATGTTATTATTTATACAGTGCACAATAATTATGCAGTTTTTTATTGTAGATACGAATATTTGAGGGTGAAAAGCATAGAGATCAAAGAGTAAAAGTGTCTGGTTGGGTACATCGTCTGAGACGCCAAGGTGATCTTCAAAGTCTTGCAAAATTATGAGTCTAAATCAATTTTTATTCCCATAAAACATTGAATGGTCCTAGCCACCTAATTTGTACCACATCTTGAGGTGCTGGTTAGGGCATTGGATTATTTTCATTTTCTTTGCATGTTTTGTAATTAGTATGTTTTTAAGCTTGAATTTTTTTAATTTTTGATATTGACTTACCGCAGCCTGTACATAAGTGTGTGTTAACAACACACCATGTTTGGTTAATGACCAAACTAAGTGTCTATAGTTTGTAAAGTGGTCTAAGAAGGCAAAAGTTGTAAAAGACATATTTTTAGTTCAGAAAAAATTGACTGGAGTGAGATTTTGCATTACCTTTGCATTGACTATGCACCCAACGTACATACATATGATTTGTAACAGGGAAGACTTTACTGTTTGTTGTACTGAGAGATGGTACTGGATATCTGCAAGCAATTCTCAGTGACAAACTCTGTCAAACATACAATGCTCTGATGCTGAACCCAGAAAGCACTGTCACACTATATGGAACAATAACTAAAGTTCCTGAAGGAAAATCAGTATGTAAAAAGTAGTTGGAGGCAATAATTAGGGAGTGGCTTAATTTGGTGTTTGTCACCTCTCAGGCACCTGGTGGACATGAACTTGTTTGTGATTACTGGGAATTGGTGGGTTTGGCACCACCTGGGGGAATTGAAAACGTTCTTAACCAGGTAACAATTTTTTGTTGTTTATCAACCTTATGATTAGTATTATCCACCCAACTATTGTGATTTAACGTTACTATCATACTAAACAA
>QXVZ01032152.1:0-23272 GCA_008931825.1 Phallusia fumigata
TTAGATCGCTCCAATGCAGCCTGATACAAAGCAGCACTTCGCAAAGCATCAAATCTTGCAGTTGTGAGATCTGAATTTCTGCTAAACTTTTTGTGATAGACTTTTCCCAGTAATGAGAAATATTTGGAAGATTCAAAAATGTTTTTTTCCTCTCCTCTGTCATTGCAGACCTCCTTAAGTCGCGATGCAAGGTTTGTTTCTTGAAATTCTGGATCGCAAATATAAAATTTGTTTTAATCGGTTAAGAAAACAAAATTACTAAATCCTTGTAGGAGTAGGCGTAGGAGGCGATGGTAGTATTTATCAGTTGTACGCCTCTCCCCCCTAATATGTTAAAATCAAGGTCAGTTTACAAAAATGAATGCTGAGTCATAAACCCCAAGTTATAATAGTTAGGTTATGTTACATTTACAAGTTGATTGCCGTTTGACGGTCAAATAATATACACCAATCATTCGGTTTACTTATTTTCTAGTCCGTAATGTTTATTAAAACGCGCCAACGCCTCTCTGTCACTTAGGAATGCATGTAAACACGGATGTAGAGCAAGGCGTATATCAGCAGTTAGATGCTTTAAGTTACGGCTCCCACACTTTATTTGCTTAAGTTTAAATACTGAAGTGGTTATGATATTTATATTTTAGTCACCAGGAAATTTTGATGGGTTTGTGCAATGCATAAGCTTGTCCCTGGTTGACCAAATAAACTTAATGAAAAATTGGAATAAATTGTAATTGATAACTTTAAATTTGGTAAATTAAATAAGGCACTGATGTGGATTTCTCTATGCAAGACAATGAACGACACAACCAGACTAGGTGATAACTCCCATCGTATTAAAACAAACCGACAGGTTTTGCGAAACCTTTAAATCAGAGCTTTCTGTTCAACTTGCCTAAATTTACAAAAATCTAACATAAACAAGATTAGGCTACATTGGATCTTTACCTAATTTCTCTTCCATGTCCTTGCCAAGATTTAGGTCGTAACTTATCCACACACCACACAAGTAATCTATTGGTGTTTCAACCCAAACCTATTTTTTACTTCGTGTTGTTTTATCTGTAATAGAAAACACATTTTGGAAGATGGCTTGTAATGCAACCTTTCCAGACTTTGTCGCTTTTTTACGTAAACCTCTTGGGTGTCCAAAAACAAACATAGGTTGTTCACCATGAATCTAAATCGAAATGAAACTGCACAAGCACAAGCAGTATGTTTGTGGGTTCATCAATAATCCCCTTAACACAGTATGTAACGAAGTTTAAACACTATGGCGTGGGTAATATACCAACTAAGAGCAAATAAATGTACCTTTGCAGTGTTGTAATCTTTCTGACTATAGTGCTTTCTAAATGCTGCAATCGATATACACTCGACATATTAACTCGGAACTTTTACATAATACACTTGTAGTTCAGGATAGTACAACATCCAGCAGAAGCAGAAACAACAGTTTAGTTTGAAGATGCAAAAAGATACCGGATATTAGACCATAATGACGTAACAGAGTGTTCCGTGGGTGGGTGGGAAGGCACAACAAACCTGTGCGTATGATTTAAAACACAGAAGCTTGTATGCTCAACAAATTTTATTTTTCAAACGTAATTTAACCTAATCCTCTCAATCATATCTA
This sequence comes from Phallusia fumigata, assembly GCA_008931825.1. Taxonomy (NCBI): domain Eukaryota; kingdom Metazoa; phylum Chordata; class Ascidiacea; order Phlebobranchia; family Ascidiidae; genus Phallusia; species Phallusia fumigata. Next base: position 1,637 of record QXVZ01032152.1, read on the forward strand.
TTTTCAACCGTAAAATATTTTTTTGAATCAAGCTGTTTCTTTCAAAAACGTTAATAGATACCGGATATTACACCATAATGACATGATAGCGCGTTTCCTGGTGGAATGGGAAGGCATAACAAACCTATGTAAACTTTCACGCACATTGTTTTTATGTATTGCATTATATTTTGACACTTTTTTCGCACTTCGGTTATTTGTTACTGTTTTCCATGCACTCATATTTTATTTGATTTTCACATGCACTCTTTGAGGCTACAAGCTTATGCCTGTACATGAGTGGACACAAACTGTGCACTATACAGCGCAGGGCCCATCCGTGTAACTTGATTGACCGCCGCCGGACTAACTCTAAAGCCTTCAAAATTTAAAGACGATGTCCGATTCTTTGGTCTCGTCGTTTCGAAACGAGGTTTTTTGTGATCCCGACAAGCTGTGGCGGAATGGCCGGTATCCAAAACGGTGAAACACATTCGTCAATTTGGCGGTTTAACATCTTACTACAGGAAGTTGGTGAATGAGTACGCAACTGAGCCTTTGCACAAATTAACGAAAAAGGGCTGCCGGTTTATTTGGACAGATCAATGTCAACAGGCGTTTACATCGTTGAAACGAGCACTTACCACAGCCCCCGTGCTGCGTTACCCAGACTTTACAATGCGGTTAGTCCTTCATGCTGACGCCTCCTTTAATGTAGTTGTGTGCTTGGTCAGGTAATTGTGATAGCGTACGGCAGACGATCCCTAAAAAAAGTAAAGCTGAATGGCATTACTCAACCACAAGGAAAGAGCTGTTAGCTGTAATTTTCGCAACCAAACTTTTTCTACCTGCGAGGCAATAACTTTTAACTTCGCACAGATCATTTATCTCAACGATGACTTTGGCGATCTGATGAATTATATGGTCACTACAGTGGGTTGAAAACTTGGCTGCCTACGACTTCGAAATGACCCACAGACAGGGAACAAAACGTTCAAACGCAGACGGTCGGAGAGAACCGGAGGAGGATTTCCTTGTGTGATTCTTGACGAGGGCAAACGGACCGAGGTATTGTCCATTGATTAAAGAGACGTGCCAGGTTACAGTTCTCCGGCTATTGTAGAAGCTCAACGGACCAACCGAAATTTAAAACCTGTGCTTGACTGGGTACAGCGTGGTATAAGACTTTCGTAACGTGAAAGAACTGCCGGTCGAACGTTTCCGGAGTATTTTTAACAAGTTGACGTGTCACAATGATGTGCTTTTTGTAAACGACGACTGTCTATCCCAAGTTTCAGAGAAGGTAGCTAAACTCGTTGTCCCAGCCTCCATGCGAGGTGACGTATTGTTGGCTTGCCACAATGCAGCGCTCGGTGGAGGGCATTTGGGCATTGCAAAAACCCTTGGTAAAATATTTCTTGGTTTTAGTGAAGGAAGGACGCAGTAGAACAATGCGTAGTTGTCGGATGTGAAATATGAACAAGAAGCCAAGTACCACAATACGCGCGCATTTGATGCCTTTTCAGGAAGTTAAGATCGATGTTTTGTTGCCTTGCCTCACCGGATCCGGGTATCATGCAGTACGTGTTAGTTGACTGTGATTTGTTATCACAAAGTACGTTCGAGTTTGGCCGACGCGACATCAGAGTGCGCTTGAAACCGCGAGCATTTTATTCCACAGGTGCCTCCCAGTGCATGGCGTTCCGAGACTATACATTCAAATTGCGGCGAAAATTTTGAAAGCCATTTGTATGTTTGGTGAGCTGGTGCGACTGATGGGGTGCACAAAAAGTCGAACGACAGCTTACCACCCGGTCGGTAAAGGGGGCGTGGAACGAAATAATCGCACTATAGTTTCAATGCTCCAAAACTATGTCAAGCGCGACCGTGTGGCGAGAGGTGATTGGTCGAGCAATCACGTGATGTCTAGAGGCATCTTGGCTGGTTGGTGCTGGGCGGCAGTTCTCGCTTGGGCTTCGGTATGGATGTACTGTTGTGTCTTGATACCGAAGTTGATTGGTGCAGCGCACAGTTGCAGCCATGTGCATAGAATTGTTGAACGAGCCGATTTGTTTTATATTGTTTTAACATATTGTTGGTAGAAGCCCTGTTTAGTGTGACCATCTCACTCCTGGTTTTAGTGGTAAGCCGTTAGGGCAGGGAAACCTGGTCTGTACCAAATTAGGGGTGGTGATCCTGGTTTATAGTGAACCGGGTTGGGTAAGGCAAGAAAATTTAGTGAGAACCCCTTAACACTCTCGCCTTATCCGAAATCCTGGGCTGAATTCGGGGTCACCTATCTAATTTCGGTATTTAGTTGGAATTCCTGTTCCAAGTTGACATATGTTTATACATCTGTAAGCAGTGCGTACTGGTAAAGGATTCTGATCAATGCTTCATACAATTGTACAGGTCGAATGGCCAGAACATCAGAATCTATTCCACGTCTTTACGTGGTATGGCGACAAACTTGTGATACTTAAGCATCGAAATTAGCTCGATAAGTTAAGTGCACAATTACGGTTTTAAATACTCGGGTTAGGAATATACAAGCCAGTGTAACAGCGCAAAGTCGTTTTGAAATTTACTAGCATTATCGTCAGGTAAATTAACAAACGGAATCTGCATAAATTGTTTGCCAGGTGAGATGGAGAGAATGGCTACGAGTCGCGCAGACAGTGATAAACGACGCACGCAAACATAGCGGACAAACATAATTAGAGCGTTGACAAAANATCTTTAAAAATATTGCTCATAAAGTCAGTGAAACTTTCAGTTACTATTTTTTGGTATGCTTCCATGTTTCTTTGAAATTCAATTTGACTTGTTTTGTTGCTCTCTGTTCCGTCTTTAAAGGGATATTCAATTTGGTAAAATTCTCTCAATAAGTTTGTTCTCATGATCTTTAAGTTATTTCGACTATTCTTTACTATTGATTCGAGCAACTTTGAATTGTCCCTTTTGTCGATTGCATAAAATATGGTATCGTACAAAGAAATCAGTTTTTTCTGAGTTAATTTAAACACATTCGACCCTTTCTTAGATCGCTCCAATGCAGCCTGATACAAAGCAGCACTTCGCAAAGCATCAAATCTTGCAGTTGTGAGATCTGAATTTCTACTAAACTTTTCATGATAGACTTTTCCCAATAACGAAATAATTTTGGAAGATTCAAAAATGTTTTTTTCCTCTCCTCGTTTATTACAGACAGCATTTAGACGCGTTGCAAGCTTTGCTTCTTGACGGTCTAAAAATACATTTTTATTGTTTTTTTTAATGACCAATTACTTCGATCGTTAGTAGGTTATTGTGTGGCAAGTTCGCATTATTGTACGCTCCAGTATATGTATTGTGTTCCAGCAGAATATATGTGAAGTTTATGTTTGAAAACGTCAAAAGACCCGCCGCTAGACGGAATATTAGCGCTTAAAATTAAGGGTCTAATTAGTTTACTGCATCAGATGACGTTGCTTTATAGTTATATGGCAAACAAACAAACAACTTCGACAAGTAGACATTGTCTCCACGTTGCTATTTTATGCCAAAAATCTTTCAAATAGCCAGATTTCAAAGGAATCCGTTCAAAATCTTAAAAACTCAAATTCTGTTTTATATTGAGTCCTCACCCAAGTCATCTCCAAACTGTTCGTTCATGTTGGCGGTGTTCCGATCACCACGTTACTTTTTACAAGTGTTTCAGTAGCAATTAAATGTTAATCAAACCTTAATAGTACTAACAGGAGATTTTCTGTTGGTTGAACGCCTACACAGAATAAAAATCATTAACGCAGACTGCGACAAATAACCTGAAAACCACTTTGGAGATTTACTACAAACTGATGGCGATTTCAAACTGACAAGGCACAGCTGGAAAGACCAACTGCATCTAGGGTAATGTGGGCATACGTCAGGACCCTTTTTCAAGGGGTTCGAACCCGGGACGATCTCGAGGACACCCCGATCAGGTTTTTTGTCTGTACTGACCACAACTACTTCAGGAAGGTTAATGGTTCCCCGCGTTCCAGCGCTTTGACTATAACTTAATTTGTGTGTGCTTACAACAGGCGCCCCATGTTCATGTGTTGACTTTCTCAAAACGCGTAGGCTTGCTGCGAAATGTAAACCTCGATTCTTTCGAAACATGCCATTGAACACAACAATGCAATTTTTCTAATGTGACGGGTTTCTCTTATACATCACGGCACAATCTTTCATCGTTTTACGCGGTTGTCTACGCAAGCTTGTTGGAAAACCCGCATAAAGCTTCTAAAGCATCGCATCAAGTACACATTATAGAATATTTGTCCAAAAGTGTCCGAAGGCGGACTACTTTGCAAATCCAAAGGAACATCGAAGTACGGAATCAAGAGCAATCTTGACTCCCTTCGGTCGATTCGTATTGTTTTCAAAAACTTGGGAACTAGAGCAATGTTTTCAGATTACGACAAAAATTACAAATCTCTGTCGTGAAAAATGGAAATTTTTGTTTTATCTGCTTGCGTTATCCTTTGCGTTGAGTTGAGTTTACTTCGCTTGGTGAAAGAAAAAATAGCGACACAATTGCACTAAATCAATCACCAGGCCCGAAATAGCAGCGCAACGTTGAAACGTTATGAGGTGCAAAAATGTTAAGGGCACAATTGGTGGATCAAGGTCGAACGCGCTGCAGCTACAATTATAAGGCGTTATGTGACGGGACTCAAAAGAAAGTAAGTTTGGCGCAATATGAGAAACACGACTGGGGGGTGACATTGGTGGAACTAGCAGTCGAGAGGGCCTAACAATCCGTGCTAGGGAGAGGGGGTGGAGTTCGACAGGAAAACAAACCACCGAAAGAAACCCTGCCAGATAGAAAAGAGAAACAAAAAAGTTTCATACAGCTTTAGCTAAAAATAGTCGTTCTTACAACGCTTCCATAAATGGGCTAAATAAACGATTGATAGATCATACCCATTCGACACAAAATCGATTCGACAAAAATGACTTGACTTATTTAAACTTTGTCAGTGAAAGCGATACTAGGGGTTTCCGCCATCATATTTGTAATGCCGTTTGGCTGTGTGGGCGATGTTTGGTGTGTTAAGACAAATAGGTAATTGAAAAAAGAGAGTAAAAAAGCCAGAAGACAGAAAAGCGTGATTGGATATGCCCAAATGTCTGATGCAAAACCACAGCAAAGTCACAGCAAAAGTGAATGGAGCAAGATAACGAATAAAATTTATTGTTTTAGATTAGACAAAAGTGAGGATTTGATGACTATTTTGTTTTTGCCTTTTAAAAATGTTGCTTTAAAATTCGAAATTAATTAGAATGAATCGTCGGACGACATCGAAATCAAACTTATCGGCATTCCTGCTGGCCAGGAATTTATTGTTGTGAATCTTTACTGGGTAAGAATGATGAGCAAACAATCAAACAACAATAGGTATTACATCAGGTATATATTCTAGTCGTGCATTTTGGCTGCAGTGACCGAATTCAAAGCGGAATTTCGGTTGGAAGAACTGCCAAACAGATTTCGGCAACTTGGAACTTTTACTTTCGTGACGACAAGCATCCCTTCACCAACTTTGTATGCCATTGCTGTACTTTCTTGTCGAAATCATGCAAATTTTAACGACATTCAGCAAAGTGTCATGCAAGAATGCTGTTTTAAAAAAGTCGCATATGTTGAAGCTGCAGATTGATGCATCGCGTTAGGCTATCCGTCGGGGCAGTTTCGTTTAAGGTGGCTGACTTTTATGAGCACAAAATATTTTATTGTCTCGCCATATATTTTTATGAAAAGCCCGAGTTGAAAAGTTTAACTGCTTTAGTTTGAAGCGCAGTAAAATTTAAGTATTTGATGGCACACTGTGCGACGACGTTCCATCAGTTGAATTTTTTAGTTGAATTTTCATGAATCATATAAAAGACATTGCAAAACTTTTACAGAGAAACAATTTTGAAACCATCAAAAAGGTTAGAAAAACAATCAATGCGTTCGAGAATTTCAATGATTTGCAAACATCAATTAGGCCTTAAAAGCTCGTAACAATTAAAATATTGCAAAAAAACTTTCATCACCTTAATCTGTGGCTCTTCATTACGACAAAAACCAAATATATATCTATCAACTGATTCAATTAATAAAATTTTTGTTTTTCTAGAATCTTGCCACATACCTGGCACAACCTGGCCGCTCAAACAGTAAACTGCAGTCGTATCCATTGCCTGAACGCACAATAACCTCTTTGCTTAACAGATTTTTTGCCATCAATCCAAAGCAAACCTTTCACGTTTTGTGACAGACCAGCACCTCGCACACATTGCCACTTAACACCAGTTTTATATTGCGGTGTTTGCTTTGTCAACGCCCTTGGTATGTTTGCCCGTTTCGTTTATCGCCGGCTGGGAGGCTCGTAGCTGTTTCCCGATCTTACGCTGCAAACAATTCACAAACCTCCTATGGGTTAATTTACCTGACGATAACGGTAGTAAATGTCGAAGCGAATATTTTAAACCGTAATATTATGCAATTCACTTTTCGATGCAATTTTAATGCTTTAGTATCCCTACCGCGTAAAGACGTGGAATAGATTCTGATGTTCTGGCCATTCGACTTATACAACTAGAAAGAACATTGATCAGAATCCGTTAATAGTACGCACTGCTCACATGTATAAGAATATAGGCCTAATTGGAACAGGAAGTCCATGAATAAAGTAGAGGGCATTGCGCAATAAAATAAACATCTTACGTCTTAAAACTGTTTCTTTGGGCAACCAGCACTTTTCAAGTTTCGATTTAATCAAGGGGACCAGAAAGTTCACCTAAGTATAAACAAACGGACATTCCACACTCTTTTGCAGTTGTCAGATATATAACGCAGTTAGTCGAAAAGCGCATCAATGGAGATAAAAAATGGTTCCTGCCCCTTCGAACCGCTAGAATACTTGGTTAAAGAAGTACTTCTGCCTCTATATACCAGGATCATGCTAAACCTGATACAAGGCAAGTAATAAGATCGAAGAGTGTTAAAATTATTTCCTAAGATGTTAGTTTTTGTATTGTTGGTTTAACTAGTTTAGTATTGCTCAAACGTAATGCTATAAGTGTGTGTAGTTGCAGATTGTGTCTGTGCTTGTTTGCTGTAGATGCTGCTTAATTCTGTTTGGATGACGCTCTGCCTAGTCACAAATATCCGAGTTGAGTTGTCTCACATCTCAGCATAACAGGTGATGTGGCTTATGACTCGTGTTATCAGGAAAATTACTACAGTTAGGACGCAAATATTAGTCTCATTCAGGTAACAATGTTTGTTTGTTTGTGTTTATTTCCAGAAGCTGATTGCAAGCAACAATGTTAGTATTCGACACATATCTGAGTTACGACGCATTACGACTGCGCAACACGAATATTTCTACACCGTCTTCCCAACATGTTCAACGAATTGTCGGTAAGCTGTATAACTACAACACACATTGAAAAAAGCAACTGTTAGTAAAGACGTCGAAAAGTGTAAGACTTTATCATGATTGTGATTGAATTTAACGTCTTGTTTTCCAAATTACAGTTTAAACCAGTTATATGCTGCTGCTAGTGCTTACATATTAAAACAAATAGGTTCAAAACATGGCTGTGAAGTCATGCACAGCAGACTACATGCGAACACAGTTTTGTTTGGCTAACATCTGTTTCAATGCATTAATTTTATTTCAACAAATACATAGATTTGAACACTAATTGCCACGCAATTGCCACAGGACTCAGAATTGCGAATAGCAACGTCAAGAAGCAAAGAAAATAAGTGGCAGAATATTAGATGTTTGTTGGTCAACCAAGTAAGTTGGGTTAGAAACAAACTATTCAGCAGGTGTCGCTCAAGAGCATAATGTTTAAATAAATATCTCAAAAACGATTAAAAATAAGGGAAAAAATAGTGGTGTTGAACCCCGGATAGTGGCAATAACATCCTTTAAATTGAAATCCATTTCATAAACAAGTAAAAGTCTCCTGGGCAATTTTGATAAATGGGGTCAGTTCCAATTAGAGTCAAATAACTGACAGTGTCCATCCATGTTGTCATGCTGCGTGAAACAGACTCGCAAGCCGCCAAATGCTTTTGGTGACACCTTGGGTCATCGGCAAATGATGATGAACCTCTCAACGCTGCATTGAGATGCGTCCACGCTTTGATCGGCTGATTCAGTTTCATACAACACCAGCTCAGTTGGGTTAAAAATGCCACATGGAACCTGCAAAGTATATGCGAGTCTTATCATTATTTGCATGAAAATAATCTCAAAGTACCGCTCGTATTCGTATTCGTAATATTATGCACTAAACATATTGGTATGACGTATCAATTCGTTTGCATGAGAGAATTACATTATATTTATATGTCATATTATGATATTGTCTGTACTACCAGCACATCAAATGAAAGAAACACTAATTCGTACTCTTGCCGGTTGGGTAGCATGTCCTTCCCTTTGAACATTTCCAAACCCTCATCAAGACACTGCTTGGCTTTGGAGGGATGATCGTTGACCATATAGATCGTGGAAATGCTCAGGAGGGCAACTAGGATTTCGTACAGCTGAAGATTTTGTTTCAGTGCAGAAATAAATTTCTGGAAAACATCGATTACNCTATGTTCCGGATGTGAAATCCCACCAGCCAGTGCATCTCTTTGAGCACCTTTATCAAAGTAAGTTTTTGCGCGAGCATAGTTGGCAATGGCAACCGCTGTTTTAAGATCACCACAAAAATCCTTGTCGATTATTTCCTTGTCAAGCAAGCCCTGGATAATGTCGTATGACGAGTTTTCCCTTATGCCAACCAGCATTGCTAATTGTGGTAGCAATATGGTAATTCCTCTGTACAAATCTTTTTTCACATGAACCGCTTGACCATGTTTTAAGTTTCGGTAACTGTACGTTGCAATGTCCTTCTGAATGGTGTCAACTATTTTGCTCATGCTCTTTTCACTTTTCATATTTTCTACAATTCTATTGCTTACGAGGTTGTGAAAAGTTGCAGACACTTCTTTACCAGTTGGTTGACCTTCTTTGTCGCCACCAGCAACAAAAACTGAGTGTGAAATAATATCTGCCAGGTGATAACCTTCCTTGAGATCTATTTCCTCATCTAAAAAACTCAACATATTATCCACAGTTTGTATCAATTCTGTGTGCCAAGGTTTCTTTGCGGTCGGCAATCTTCCCAATGGATTCTTGCAAGCGTGAGGTAGAAGACCGTCGAAAGAAAGTCCTCGTCTCGTTACCACATCAACAAACCAGTCACCACCAACCGTCTCAAAGTCATTCAGTGACTTTATACTCATTGCTGGTAGAATCGTTTCTCCCAGTCCGATTACCACGAGTTGAGCCAACATTGCGTAATTTCGAAAGTAGTTCATCATGGTTTCGTCAACCTCAACCTTGTTTTGTAACACCAGAATGCTTTCGAAGTCAGAGAATGGAGTTACTTCGTGTTTTGCGAGAGATCCCAAACCGAGTACTGCAAATGAGCATGGGGGCTCACCAAGTATACTTGAACATTCGTTAAATATATTGCTCATAAAATCAGTGAAACTTTCGGTTACTGTATTTTGATATCCATCTATTTTTTCTTGAAATTCAATTTTACTCTCTTTGTTGTTCTCTGTTCCGTCTTTAAAGGGATATTCAATTTCGTAAAATTCTCCCAGTAACTTCGTTCTCATGATGTGTAAGTTGTTTCGACTTTTCTTTACTATTCTTTCGAAAGACTTTGAATTGTAAATTTTGTTTATTGCACAAAATATGGCATCGTATAAACAAATTAGTTTTTGCTGAATTGATTCAAACATATTCGACCATTCCTTAGATCGCTCCAATGCAGCCTGATACAAAGCAGCACTTCGCAAAGCATCAAATCTTGCAGTTGTGAGATCTGAATTTCTACTGAACTTTTCATGATAGACTTCACCCAGTAATGAGAAATATTTGGAAGATTTAAAAATGTTTTCTTCCTCTCCTCTGTCATTACAGATTTCCTCAAGTCTCGATGCAAGCTTTGTTTCTTGTAACTCTGCATTGTCAAGAAAAGTATGATTTGGTTTGTTTTTTTAATTTTTTGTAGCAAACTACGTGTTTTGTAACTGAAAATTTGTCATGTGATTTTTAAAACGGCGAGACATGTGACACTACCTGGATTTGATTACTGGAACAAGTTTTAACAGAGTTTTCAAAAAAATATGAGGTATGTTTTTTGCTAAGGTTAGCGTAAGGGCCTGTAGCAATTGCTAAATTTCTGATTTCGGAATGGCCTGAATAGATTTGTGCTTTCATATGCTGCTAAGTTCCAACAATTTGGCATATCAGTCTCAGTTCCTGGTTGTAATTTGTTGCAGCCTGTTAATTGACTGTGACCGCACTTCATTTAACTGGCCAAAAACTTGTTTAACTTTTGAAAGCAATTACAGCCACTGCTGTTAACTAGAATCACATTTCGATTGAGTGTTTTGGTTTAGACTGATATTTCACATATTTGACAAGCATTTGACCGGTCAATTGACCAGATTTTTTTGTCCAGTCAAATACCCAACCCTGCTTAGATCTAAAGCCTTTTTTCTGAATTTTATGTGCAAAAACACAAAATCACAAAGTTAAAGAAACAAGATAACACCAAGTATTTAAGCAGGCTGAGCGCTGGCTGGTGTTGTTATGCAAGTCCTTACATCTGCGTCACGGGGCACCGAAGTTATTGCAAACACGGAAGTATGAGCAATGCTGAACTGAAAAAACTGAACCTTTCAAATCCCAAAACTCGAAAATAGTTGATGTGACCACGCTGAACACGTTTTATATGAAGTTTGGTTATGTGGTAATATATTGATGGTTATAGACCCAATATATTTGAGGAATTGTCATATTCAAGAACAAAATCTCGGCTAGGCCTTCTGCTGTTTCACTCAAGAATTTGTATGGACTAACTAAAAAATGCGGTTTACGNCCTGCTTAGATCTAAAGCCTTTTTTCTGAATTTTATGTGCAAAAACACAAAACCACAAAGTTAAAGAAACAAGATAACACCTGCTTAGATCTAAAGCCTTTTTTCTGAATTTTATGTGCAAAAACACAAAACCACAAAGTTAAAGAAACAAGATTTTATGTGCAAAAACACAAAACCACAAAGTTAAAGAAACAAGATAACTATTTAAGCAGGCTAAGCGCTGGCTGGTGTTGCTATGCAAGTCCTTACATCTGCGTCACGGGGCACCGAAGTTATTGCAAACACGGAAGTATGAGCAATGCTGAACTGAAAAAACTGAACCTTTCAAATCCCAAAACTCGAAAATAGTTGATGTGACCACGCTGAACACGTTTTATATGAAGTTTGGTTATGTGGTAATATATATTGATGGTTATAGACGCAATATATTTGAGGAATTGTCATATTCAAGAACAAAGTCTCGGCTAGGCCTTCTGCTGTTTCACTCAAGAATTTGTATGGACTAACTAAAAAATGCGGTTTACGACAAAAGTTTGTAACTTCGAAGGAAAATAACAGGTTGATCAACCAGATTGGGTGTTGTGACTTCGAAATCGGAAACAAAACACTTAAAGACAGCTGACTGTCCAACATACCTATGGTTTGGTTTCGTATGACCACTAAAAATCAGCTCAAATAAAATTACATTCCACATTCCATGTAACAAATAATTCCTTACCTAAGTTCTCTTCCATGTCGATTTCAGGTTTTTGTCATTAACTTACTCCACTGCAGCAATTTGTTGACGTTATAACCAAAATCATGTTTAAACAACATCCGACAAGCAAATTTTAGTGAGCTATATATGGTGATCTTGCATGTTACGAACCTTGCAAATCTAGTTAAACTAACCCTCTTGCGGATTTGCAATCTATCATTACCAGCTCAAGGCAGGGGCATTGTAAAGCGGGGTCACGAGCACAAAAGTACCTTCATTCAAGGATTTTCAAAAACGTAACTATGTCTGACTTGTTATTAATACTCTGTCACAAATCCAGAAACTTTGTAACAAGTTTGGTGAACGCCACAACACGAGAACAATTAGATACTATATTTATTAGGTTATCGTTTGCGACGATTAAATGCTGCTAACTAATCAATCACTAAAAACCGCAAACCGCTAACTGAAGTACGAAATTTACATTTAACACCTAGTGACCTGGAGACTTTGTTTATCTGACAGCGACCTCATTCACTGGAGGTAGAATAAAAATTTAACGACTTTGCGAAAATTGAATCAGTAGCACTTTCCTTTCAAGGTCTCAACAATTACCGGATACTACGTCAATAGCGCCCTCACAACAGCCATTAATGCGATGGATAAAATACATGGAAGTATACCGCTCGCTCTACGCTCTATTTTTCGTTTACAAGTTATGGCTTTCTAAATCATCTTCAATTTACGTCTTTTACGTATTTTGTTTGGCAATTAGTGGATTTACCTCGAGAAGTTGTTTTTAGTTGGATTACGGCATTGTCATTCAAACAAGTCTATTACACTTGTGGTTGACGTGGCGAAGTTATTGCGGTTGAATCGACTACGGGGGTCACGTGATACTGCTGGCCTACCGACGAGATCAAGATCTTTGTTGACTTCACGCGCATAGGGTAGCAATAATTTACATCTAATTGTTTATAATGCACACCTAATGTGTCAAATCACGTAATTAGGTTAAAAAATCCAGCGAAAATCTGTGTTCCAACTAACAGCCGCCCATATCATGAAGATCAACATATCGACCAGTTTTGAATGAAAGATTTGTTAATTCTCTAAAAGTCCTAATTAAATGGAAGTAATCGATTTTGTTTGAACAACAGATATGTAAGAGTGTCCATCCATGTTGCCATGCTGCGTGAAACNTGGATTACGGCATTGTCATTCAAACAAGTCTGTTACACTTGTGGTTGAATCGACTACGGGGGTCACGTGATGCTGCTGGCCTACCGACGAGATCAAGATCTTTGTTGACTTCACGCGAATATGGTAGCAATAAATGCACACCTAATGTGTCAAATCACGTAATTAGGTTAAAAAATCTAGCTAAAAACTGTGTTCCAACTAACAGCCGCCAACATCATGGAGATCAAAATATCAGCTAGTTTTGAATAAAAGATTTACTTATTCTTTAAAAGTCCTAATTAAATGGTAGTAATCGATTTTGTTTGAACAACAGGTATGTAAGAGTGTCCATCCATGTTGCCATGCTGCGTGAAACAGACTTGCAAGCCGCCAAATGCTTTTGGTGACACCTTGGGTCATCGGCAAATGATGATGAAACTCTCAACGCTAAATTGAGATGCATCCACGCTCTGATCGGCTGATTCAGTTTCATACAACACCAGCTCAGTTGGGTTAAAAATGCGACATGGAACCTGCGAAAATACATGCAAAGTAGCTATTAAAAAAAAAACTAACGAGAAAAGTGGCGTCCATATTACCATTGCACATACATTACGATCCCTTTAATGATATTTTTTAGTATGCTATTTATAATTTTTACATTAGATATATATACAATACCCACATTACATTGGGTCCCTAATTTCCTAGGCATTTTGTAACATATTTGTTTCTGCCATCATTAACATATGGGTCACTACACACATGCAGTTTTGGATTCGGAACAAAAACTAAAAAACAAAAAGTAAGTAATACTTAATAGAATCCCTACCAAACCGTAACAAACATCATGCTGATTACAATCTACGTGTCAAAAGTATAATTCAAACCCCATTGAAACGTCAACAAATAGATTGACCTGCAGTAACCTTTGACCGAGCTACAGCAAACCGGACTATACAAACTCTAAACGACCTTTTTCAGCACAATTTAAGTAATGCGCTTACAAATTCAACGGAAACATTTCGCTTTTTGACAGACCAAGTACAAGCTTGCATCCTAACGTACTACAGAGTACTACAGTAAATAGGAGCGGAGTTGGCGTAACGCTCCGTTTTCTACAGCTTGGTTCCCACATCGCAGTCACAGCTTGATTTTTACAAACCGAATGGGCTGCCAAGCATAAATTAGTGGTGTCATATCAGCCTCTGGTCTGCGTCTATCGTGAAGCGTGGTAATCACTCCCGCTGCGTTGAGAAGTTTTACGTTTATGATACACACAACAATATAAGAATGAACTATACTGACCATACGGTAGCGAGTGGCAGGACAAATAAACAAAACGACTAAATAAAGTTGCTTGGACGCATTGCCTTGTACTTGGCGGCATAGCAAAAGTATTGAGGTTACCACTACACAATTACAGCTTCATTTTGGCCAACGAAACACCCGTCAGACCGCACCGAATAAACTACAGATTATGTGCGAAACAGCAGCCTGTTACCAACCGCTGAGCAATGCACCGCATTGGTCGTAATTAACTTGTCAATTACTCGCGTTGTGTCGTTTTGCATTAGGGGTTTGACAGAACAGTCACCATCTAAAAACGTATGGAACTGTAGGAGAAATTACATGGTTGATAAGCCTAAAATGTTAAACAACTGAAAGAAGTACGCTGTTTATCTACATTTTTAATTTCCATAAATTTGGAGTAGTATGTCTGAACTAAAGTCATGTACACAAAAAAGTAAATAGTTGGGGTTAAAAAGTAAACAAATACGTGAAGCCATTTAAAAGTCACAAAAACTGTAAAATATTTTGCATTGTATAAACTCTCAAGTTTGGAAAATACTAGGAGGAAGTAGCTTGTTAAAAATTGCTGTTTTTATTTTTTGCGGGCCTGTAGTTTAACCAGTGGGTCAACTAGGGTCAAAAGTGACAGTGCAAAACTTTTGATATCCGTCTACCATGTATGTAAATTTGAAGAACTTTGTATGAAATAATTTCAAGCATCTGTGCATTTACAGAAGTTGGTGTTGTGCTCCAAACCAGTTGTGTGAGGAATGTAGTCATAGATCTGATGTCGCTATTAGTTCTAACCGAACCCAAAGCCCAATTAAAGACATCAAGAATCATTCTTAATAATTCATCATTTTGCGAAAGCTTGTAATCTGTCATTGACCACTTCAAAACATGCAAATAAACTTGTGATTGGGTTTCATGCGGATTGAAACTTCTAACTTTTTCCAATGTTGTTTTGCACCTAGGTGTTTCCGGCACACCGCTAGTTAGACCTTTAATTTGAAGACGATTTAATTCTTCATCTCTAGCATAAGGCGTGTGTGGGTACAACTTTTTGAAAGAGGACTTTGCCACCTTATAGTGATCAATTGCAGGATCGTAAATGTTGTTTCCTCGGTAAAGGTCACCTAGAATGTCGTTCATCATTGCACTGAATCGATGAAGTTTGTTAGAGAAGTCACGTTACATACAACTTGAGTAATATGTGTCTTTCATCTTTGTAGTATTTCTCCATCTCGTATAAAGCATTTCGGTAATGCGAGATTGCTAGGAATGGTGCTTTACTTTCTTTCAACAAACAGTCGCCGGTAATCACCATTACTTCTATCAGTTCTGGGACCAAATCAGAGTTGTCTCTACACAAATCTTGAAGAATGTTGACAAACGTCTCGATAGCGTAGTCGTCTGGTTCTGAGGATTTTGACTTGCAAAAGTAATCATTAGCCTTTTTCATTAAATTTTGAGTTGTGTCAACGCCTAAGTTTTCGTTCGCTCAGTGCCTGGAAAAGCAAGATACGACCACGTTCCAAATTGTTTTCTACTTGACAATTTTTTCAGCTTCCACAAATGGTTGACAGGCAACTTCGTGTTGGTTCTTGCTGTAGTAACATCTGCCTAACATCAGATGAATGTGGGAGATTTTGGTGTGAGTATTTTTACTCTCATCATTCAAAACATGTTCCAATTGTTGTTGAAACCACTCAATTGCCTGATCGTATTGCTCAAATCGAAACAATAAATCTCTATGTGGAAAACTACGATCAGTTCTTTTTAAGTGTTTAACTCCACAGTTGTTGTCAAGCGATGTTGCTAACGATTCTTGGAACTGAGTTCCAACGCAAAACAAATGTTGCAAAATGGAAACAGTTTCTAAAACATTGGTTCCTCTTTGTTCTGGATGTGAAATCCCACAAGGTAGTGAATCCCTTTGAGCACATTTATCGAAGTACGTTTTTGCGCGAGCATAGTTGGCAATAAAAACCACGGTTTTAATATCGACGCAAAAATCTTTGTCAAGTATTTCTTTGCCAAGCAAGCCCTGGATAATGTCGTATGACGAGTTTTCCCTTATGCCAACCAGCATTGCTAATTGTGGTAGCAATATCGTAATTCCTCTGTACAAGTTTTTTTTCANACATAAAAATCCTTGTCGATTATTTCTTTGCCAAGCAAGCCCTGGATAATGTCGTATGACGAGTTTTCCCTTATGCCAACCAGCATTGCTAATTGTGGTAGCAATATCGTAATTCCTCTGTACAAGTTTTTTTTCACATGAACCGCTTGACCATGTTTCAGCTTTCGGAAACTGTATGTTGCAATGTCCTCACGAATAGTGTCAACCATTTTGCTCACGCTTTTTTCACTTCTATGCTTCTCTTGTATTTTCTCGATTACAAGGTTGTGAAAAGTTGCAGCCACTTCTTTACCAGTTGGTTGACCTTCTTTGTCGCCACCAGCAACAAAAACTGAGTGTGAAATAATATCTGCCAGGTGATAACCTTCTTTGAGATCGATTTCCTCATCTACAAAACTCAACATATTATCCACAGTTTGTATCAATTCTGTGTGCCAAGGTTTCTTTGCGGTCGGCAATCTTCCCAATGGATTCTTGCAAGCGTGAGGTAGAAGACCGTCAAAAGAAAGTCCGCGTCTCGTTACCACATCATCAAACCAGTCACCACCATCTGTCTCAACGTCATTCAGTGACTTTACACTCATTGCTGGTAGAATTGTTTCTCCTAGACCGATTACCACTAGTTGAGCCAACATTGCGTAATTTCGAAAGTAGTTCATCATCGTTTCGTCAACCTCAACATTGTTTTGTAACACCAGAATGCTTTCGAAGTCAGAGAATGGAGTTACTTCGTGTTTTGCGAGAGATCCCAAACCGAGTACTGCAAATGAACATGGGGGCTCGCCAAGTATATTGGAACAATCTTTAAAAATATCGCTCAAATTTACAAAAAATATATATATTTGGATCACTATAAACACCAATCTGTTCATAGATCGTATTATAAATCTGTCGTCTCAAACATTTGTTAAAAGCAACCAGCTTTATTAGTTAAACCTTATGGCAGTAATTGTTGACATTTTTTTGTGATATTGTAACTACATTGCACCAATTAAAACAATGTAACCAAAAAAACCTTGTGAACAAAATAACCTTGCCTACCTAACTACTTCGCTGAATGAATTCTTCTTTAAAAGCGTTTTTCTGCAATCCTATTGCAACACACTGAACAGGGACAAAAAGCAATAGTTTCCTTTTTTTACCACACCAGTGCAATTGAGGGCTGACGTTTAACTAGCGACGGGTAAACAAAATCGCTGAGTTAACAACGCAAAACAAACTTAGTATACCTGGTCTGAATCAGATGACATTGTTCCCGAATACGTTTTGCCACAAGGTACATAATACAATTAACAGTCTGATTTTTGGTTTATTTGTTTTGTTGACCTTAGTAAAATCATAGTATTTAGTTGAAATATTTTAACGCCTGGTTTAACACGTCGTTCAATGTGGAAAATTAGTTTCAATGCAAATTTAGTTGTCAAATCTTCGCATCTACTAAGACACGAATCAACAATACCAAAACAGAACTATATAAAGTTCACAACTCGGATTATGAAATACACTTTTTCAGAATTAGAAAACGCAAGCAATTACTATGAGTTGAAATATTTTATCATTTCTTAGAGTCACTAATAATAAATATCTGTGCCATTATCATTTGTAATTAACATGGTAAATAGCCATTATTCTTTCCAGTTGATTAGTTTGAAAATTAAAGAAGTTGGTCGTTACAGAACAAAAAATATCCGAATTGTTTCAGTAGATTGCAAAAATTATTTCCAAATCAAGAAAAAAACATAGAATTGGGAGTTTTGGAAAAATAACATGACATCGCTTCGACATTTTCTAGTATCATCATCAGGTAAATAATCCTACATACGTGGTGTAACTCGCACACATTGCAACATAACGCTAATAGAGTTTGTTTTGTCAACGCTCTAATTATGTTTGTCCGCTATGTTTGCGAGCGTCGTTTATCACTGTCGGCGCGACTCGTAGCCATTCTCTCCATCTCACCTGGCAAACAATTCATGCAGATTCCGTTTGTTAATTTACCTGACGATAATGATAGTAAATTTCGAAACGACTTTGCGCTGTTACACTGACTTGTATATTCCCAATGCGAGTATTTAAAACCGTAATTGTGCACTTAACTTATCGAACCAATTCGATGCTTAAATATCACAAGAAGTTTGTCACCAAACCATGTAAAGACGTGGAATAGATTCTGATGTTTTGGCCATTCGACCTATACAATTGTATGAAGCATTGATCAGAATCCTTTACCAGTACGCACTGCTTACAGATGTATAAACATATGTCAACTTGGAACAGGAATTCCAACTAAATACAATAGACAGTCTTACGCAACAAAATATAAACATCTAAAAAACATTTGCCAAATACTAATCTCGATGGTCAGAGCCTGTGTTGACAGCCCAGCAATTGCAAGAGAATTATTCGTGGCAACACAGGAACCATTCAACTTTCGTTTGAATAGATATGAACAGGACGCCCAGGTATAATCAATTGTATTGCTTGACAAACGGATATTTGTCATTTTTTTCGATTGTCGGATTCATAACGCTTTTTTAACTAAGCGGACAGTCCAGAGAGGAGGACGTGTTTGAAACAGAAAATAATGTTTTAATTGAACTCGTTGAACACACAAGGTATATTGACGCCGAGCAAATCTCAGTTTTTTTAGAACTATGAATAAAGAGTTAATAGTGGCTGAAGTGCAAAAGCATTAACTAAGCCCAATAAGTTTAATCCGTTAAGCAAACATGTTTGTTTTAAATCGTTTCTGTGTGTTAATCATAAGACTTTAAACATTCAACGCAATTTCTTGAGCAAACAAGCTTTTGAATCCATTTACAGGATTAACCGAAATTAAATAGGTGACCCCGAATTATGCCCAGGATTTCGGATAAGGCGAGAGTATTAAGGGGTTCTCACTAAATTTTCTAGCCTTACCCAACCCGGTTTACTAATAAACCAGGATCACCACCCCTAATTTGGTAAAGACCAGGTTTCCCTGCACGGCTTACCGCCAAAACCAGAAGTGAGATGGTCACACCAAACAGGGCTTTTACCAATAACATGTTAAAACAATATGAAAACAAATCGGCTCGTTCAACAATTCTATGCACATGGCTGCAACTGTGCGCAACAGTACATCCATACCGAAGCCCAAGCGAGAACTGCCACACAACACCAACCAGCCAAGATGCCTCTAGACATCTCGTGATTGCTCGATCAATCACCTCTCGCCAAACGGGCCACGTCCACCGTCAAATCACAGTGGGTTAAATGGAGCGGTACTTGGGTAAAAAAATATTGCATCTTGAGAGGAAAACTAAGTGCTGAAAAGAAAATTGCGGGTAAAAATCAAAGTTCGAAATTGAACCTAGAAATGAAAGAGTGCACGTGAAAATCAAATACAATATGCGTGCTGGGAAAACAGTAACAAATAATTGAAGCGTTAGTGTAGAAATACAACACAATACACACAAAAAAACAATGTGCGTAGACGTACACGTTCATTACACCCCTTTCACAGTTCACTTAGGACTCAACGTCTGGGTAAAATTCTGCTCTTCTTCACTTCTTTGTGGAATCTCTTCGTTCTGTCTTATCTCAATGTTGTCGACGGCAATCGGGACCCACACGTGCCCCATCACTTGAAATATTCGGGTCTCTTGCTTTTTTTGTTGTGATGCAGTTTGGACTGAGCCTTGCTTGCAGGTGAACGAGAGGTTGCATCGCCTTCATCAGCCTGGTCAAGATAAGGTCTACCGGTAAGCGCAGTTGATGTCCTGCTAATAAAAACGTAGCAAAACACCTGTACTTTCGTGTCGACAAGGCCTCGTCCCACCATTTGGGGACGCGCTGGACATAGTTTTGGAGCATTGCAACTATGGTGCGACTGTTTCACTCCACGGCCCCTTTACCGGCCGGGTAGTAAGCTGTCGTTCGACTTTTTGTGCACCCCATCAGTCGCACCAGCTCACCAAACATACAATTGGCTTTTAAAATTTCCCCCGCGATCCGAATGTATAGTCTCGGAACGCCTTGCACTGTGAGGCACCTGTAAAATAAATGCTCGCGGTTTCAAGCGCACTCTGATGTCGCGTCGGCCAAGCTCGAACGTACTTTGTGACAACAAATCACAGTCAACTAACACGTACTGCATGATACCCGGATTCGGTGAGGCAAGACACCAAAACATCGATCTTAACTTCCTGAAAAGGCATCAAATGCCCGCGTATTGCGGTACTTGGCTTCTTGTTCATATTTCACATCCGACAACTACGCATTGTTCTACTGCGTCCTTCCTTCACTAAAACCAATAAATATTTTACCAAGTTCTGGTTAGGGGCAGATCACTTGCTGTAGTTATTTTTCAGGGGTTGGGTGAGGTGTTACTTTTGATTTGTGCCCCGGATCGCGACGAAGCCAGTGCCGACAATGCCACCGTTTGGCGAAAGGCCACACCTGCGCTGTTTATGTGACTTTATTGTCGTTTTGCCTCTACTTTTTTGTTTGTTTGTTTGATTTCTTATTTATTCCATTTTTACATTACGGTAATGTAAAACTTCTGTCATTGTACTATCGCTTTTTTTGTGTTATGTTATGTTGTGTTTTTTTCTGCACTCCTTCCTTCGGCGCCCTGAAACTATCCGACAGGGTTTCTTTCGGTGGTTTCTTTTCCTGTCGAACCCCACTCTCTTTCCCTAGAACGAGTGGTAGTATAGGAGCCCCTCGGCTGGCCCCACCAACGTCCCCCCCCAGTCGAATTTCTCACAATGCGCCAAAACTCACTCTCTTGTGAGTCCCCGACACATAACGCCTTGTAATGACGGTGTAGCTGCAGCGCGTTCCGCCTTGATCCACCAATTGTGCCCTCCATTTTTTTCGCGCCTTATAACGTCTCAACGTTGCGCAGCTATTTCCGGCTTGGTGATTGTTTAAGTGAAATTGGATCGCTATTATTGCTTTCACCGAGCGAAATAAACTCAACTCAACTCAACTCAACTCAAGTGTTTTTGCAATGCCAAAATGTCCTCCACCGAGCGCTGTATTGTGGCAAGCCAACGATACGTCACCTCCCATGGAGGCTGGGACAACGAGTTTAGCCACCTTCTCTGAAACTTGGGATAGACAGTCGTCTTTTACAAAAAGCACATCATTGTGACACGTCAACTTGTTAAAAATACTCCGGAAATGTTCGACCGGCAGTTTTTTCACGTTACGAAAGTCTTATTCCACGCCGTACCCAGTCAAGTACAAGTTTTAAATTTCGGTTGGTCCGTTGTGCTTCTACAATAGCCGGAGAACCATAACCTGGTACGTCTCTTTAATCAATGGACAACACCTCGGTCCGTTTGCCCTCGTCAAGAATCGCACAAGGAAATCC
>QXVZ01032154.1:0-11157 GCA_008931825.1 Phallusia fumigata
GGTCATGCGTGATTGGTCACACGTGACTTTTTAGTTTCGGTCTCGTGCGAATGATAGCCCAACGATTTATTCCCTTTGTCAGAAAAAATGAAACACAAATACCAAGCCATGGACGTTTAAAGTTGTTTTTAAATTTGGTTAAAGAATTCGTTGATACTGTGATCATAAACTTGAACATAATGGGTAAGGTATAGATTTTTGTAAACTATGTTTTGGCTTTCGTGAATACCAAGCATTCAATGGTATGAATATCACTGTGTTGCAATTGACAACATTTTTACGTTTGCCAGCGTGCTGTAATAGTGCCTGCGGCCCCATGAAATATTTAACAATGCAAGGTCTACATGCACAATGCCGCGTTTCCGAGTTAAAAGCGAGTGATAATCAAAAGCAGTTTCGCAGAACGTTGCCTTATGGACGATCTGCGTCTTTTAGTTAACTGTATAAAAAATCGCTAGCAAGTTGTTTAGAAACATCGACACAGATATGCATTGACAGTTTGGACTTTAGCCGTAGCATATTTTCAAAAATCTGTTTCGCGTTCTCTTCGTTTCTTGATAAACAGTCTAGTGGAAAATTTTAGAAACTTCAATTAAACTTTTTTACAAAACAACAGTTTGAGACTAAATTAAATGATTTTGTATACCAATGGTTCAGAATACCTGTCGTTTTGTGTAACAAAGTTTAAAATCCTTAGATGCAGGATAAAAAACTGCCGGACAGGGTCTGTTACATTTCGTAAGGTTCGAGTCAATTTGGAAATTGTGTTGGCAACAATGATCTAACTATTGTCACGTATTGTCATTTGTGCAGCAACTTTACTGGCGAAACTGAAACCAAGAATACTCGCAACGAAAGACAAATAAAATTGAAAAATCTTCTTTGTTAGGTGACAAGTATTTAACACCGTTTATTTGTGTTGTAGGTTTAAAGGGATTTTATTATTTTACCGTTTTTAAACTATCTGATAGAGCGCTGGCTTAACTTTTGGACAAAAAATGCTTGTAGAAAGACTTAAAACGCATCTGGGAATGACAACTGTAGGCACTATGCCATATGTATCAGTTTCTTTTGCATTATTTACAGTATTTCAAGCACCTTGGTTTCCAAGTTTGCATTTACGGTAATCGAGGCCTCGCAATCAATAACAACGGTTTAAAAAATATGCGTACCAGAAGATTTTCTTACTAATTGTATTTGCGTCGATGCTATTATGGAAAAACTAATGGTAAACCTTTGCCTTGCCGTCTCAAGCTGAACGATTTTGAATTTATCCGATCCTTTTTCACAGTAATCAATCAATATGGCATCAGATCATTTAAGCAATTTAGTTTGTAATTTGACACTTTTTTAGATTTAAAGTGTATGCGGTTAGCCCAACAATGCCCTTACCTTTAGATACTACTAAATGTTTACGCCAAAAAACATGTAGTCAGGCGTAAAATACAGCATTTATCTTTACAACAATTTTACACGAAAAAATCTCAACAATAGTTGCCGATTTACATTAAGACTAGGTATATAACCCAGTGCATCTCCACTTTACTTATTCCGTGGAGCTCTTTTAACTGCTATTCAAAGCCAAAATTCCCCTACCAGAAATTTGATTCGTAAATAGTATGTTATGTCAGAGGAAGGAAAACTTGTATACAATATTTCCTATTGTAAATACAAAATCCCCCCTTGTAGGTAATTATCCTGGTTGAGAACCATGGTGTAACCCAGTGCTTCGCAAACGGTGTGCTGGTGTGTCGCGAGAACATGCTAGGTGTGCCGAAGTGTTTCGGTTAGCAAACGTTTTTAAGAAACAAAAATATTTTATCCTATAATCCAATTTGAACGTTACACTGCAAATGGATAATTCGCTAATCCAAAATGTAGTTAGACTGCCCGCTGTGCATTTATGTTGTTTTATAACATCATAGTGGAAATTTGTAATCTTCGAAAGGCTGACCTGGCGCAAAACGCAGGTTGAGGCGTGCCGCCGAAATTTGAAAGTTGAAAAGTGTGACGTAAGTGAAAAAAGGTTGCGGAGCACTGGCAACCTAAAATTTCAAAACTCAATGTTAAGTCTTGGTTTGTCCAAGTGCCGCCAGTGTTTAATTTATTTACCTGGCTGCTTTCCAGATGGCTCGTGTAGGGAACTTGTGTGTCGTATTGGTGTGCATCCTATTGCTCGGCGAACATTTCCAGGGCACGCTTGCCCGCGGTGGTAGAGGCGGTGGATCACGTGGTGGTGGGTCACGTGGTGGCGGGTCACGTGTACGTGGCGGATCACGAACTAGAACCAGCACACGATACAAGGGCGGCTCGAAATCAAGGCAAGTAACGTTCGGTTTCCAAAACCCGAACGTTTAAATGATTTAAAATTTCTTACATAACGGCTGGTTGATCCGTTGCCTTTGCATTTTCGTGCGCAACAAAATCAACGCATTTCATTTGTTTTTGTTTAAATGTTTGCTTTGCCTAAACGAGAAATTTTAACAGTATTACACTTGTGACAAACAATGTTTCCATTAAATGCGTAAGAAGTGACTGCAATTATGAGTTATTGCCGAAACGTTTGATGAATAAAGCATGTCGCCTTTAAGAACTAATTTGCCGAGCATGATTTTGATATGGTTGAAATTTTGTAAAAACGGCCACAGGGGTTTGTGACATCAAAAGAAATACGTTTGAAACTAAATAAAATGGCCAAATTTTGTTGCAAATAAATAAACCTTAAATAAACATAAGCTCCGCAATTCTAAAACAAAAAACTGAAAAAATTCAGTGTGCAAACATGTAGGCCTATGGGTATTTGGGTATGAGGATCAGGGCAGATTTAAATACCAGAAACAATGAGAAACTCAGAATGTTAGTTTTGTGACTGGCAGTCTAATAGCACACACGTGGTATCAGACATTCTTTGTGCAATCAATTTTTGTCATTCCCTTCAAATAACGTGTGAGCATGCGTATCAACTAATACTCTTTGTTCACAGGCTACCCTTGAAAAGCACGATTGTTGTCGCAAGTGTGATTCTTTTGTCGCGACCGCGGTACAGAACATATAGAACTGCTCCCTCCTATGAGTCCGGATATATGTAAGTTCTAAGATATATCCGCTCTACATTAGCAAAGAAACATAATATCTGTTGTACAGCAACTTCCAACTGTCAGTAATTAATTTTGTGTATTAGAACCTTTGAATGCAATTGTGTTTTAAATCCAATCAATCGTGGCGTTTCAAAAACAAAAAAACGATATTTTTATTTTGGATGCACAAGACGCGGACCTTTATTTTACAAGTGATATATATATGTTTTACCCCGCCTAATGTTATCGTACTGCATAATACCTAACATCGGCCTTCATTCGTTTGATTCTTTTGCGTAGATATTACGACCAATCGGAACTGGACACGACATTCAAGGTGAACAACAATAAGTTCTACACCCCTTTCTTTCTTCCAACAGCCTCCGATCGAGTTCTAGACTGTCTAATTGTTCCAAAAAACATCAGTAAGTTTCAGTGATGCATATCACTTCCAAATGTTTTTTTAAAAAAAATAGCTTGGTTACTTTTAAATTGCAAATAGAATTAGTAATTTTTGGCATCATTTCTACCGTTAGCAATGAATAAATGTTAGATTGTGTTTCGATATTGTGTACAAAATACGTTTCTAATAAAGCTTTTAAACTTCCTGTAGTATTTGATGGCTTTGCGGCTTTGTGTGGGGAGAAGGTTTGTGCAAAGTACATTTACAGATTTAATGAACTGGCAAATGTTTTATGTCAACAACATACAGTTGCGAAAAATTATTTTATTGCAGCCGGTCTGTTTATACAAACCCTCGAAGAGACAACGTCCGACTAGGTAATGCTGAAATTGGAGATGTACTAAACCGTCACTAACAACTCGGGCCAAAATCAAATATTTGGCCAAATAACGAAATGAGTTAGGCCAAATGTAGACGCCTTTTAGACTAATTTCACATTGCGTTTTGGCGGTTTGGAGGTTCCTGCTTTAAAGATAAAAGAAAAATATTGAGGAAAAGAGATGCAGAGAAAAAACACTACTGTTGATCAATGTGGAATTCGTTATCATCATGGCTAATTTCCTGCTTAGGTCGTCGATTTTCGGGATTAGTTTGATTTTAGCTAAAAATTTAAAAATGTACGTACCGAAACCAATTCATAGGTGCTATGTAGTTTGAATTGTCGGTGCATTTTATAGACGCATTATTATAGATCATCTTTATTGCGCTTTGTAGTGTTAATTAAGAGTATTTAAATCTGCCTCGATTCAACGCACTAGGCTCCACTGTGTTGAAGTAGCGTCTCTCACACACAGGAGACCGAGGCGTTAACAGAACCGGCAATTAANATAACGGCTGGTTGATCCGTTGCCTTTGCATTTTCGTGCGCAACAAAATCAACGCATTTTATTTGTTTTTGTTTAAATGTTTGCTTTGCCTAAACGAGAAATTTTAACAACACTTGTGACAAACAATGTTTCCATTAAATGCGTAAAAAGTGACTGCAATTATGAGTTACTGCCGAAACGTTTGATGAATAAAGCATGTCGCCTTTAAGAACTAATTTGCCGAGCATGATTTTGATATGATTGCAATTTTGTAAAAACGGCCACAGGGGTTTGTGACATCAAAAGAAATACGTTTGAAACTAAATAAAATGGCCAAATTTTGTTGCAAATAAATAAACCTCATCCCCAACACAGGCTGCAATCCTAACACAAAAAACTGAAAAAATTCAGTGTGCAAACATGTATGGGTATTTGGGTATGAGGATCAGGGCGCATTTAAATACCAGAAACAATGAGAAACTGAGAATGCTGGTTTTGTGACTGACAGTCTAATAGCACACACGCGGTATCAGACCTTGTGCAATCAATTTTTGTCATTCCCTTCAAATAACGTGTGAGCATGCGTATCAACTAATACTGTTTGTTCACAGGCTACCCTTGAAAAGCACGATTGTTATCACAAGTGTGATTATTTTGACGCGACCGCGGTACAGAACACATAGAACTGCTCCCTCCTATGAGTCCGGATATATGTAAGTACTAAGATATATCCGCACTATATTAGCGAAGAAACTTAATATCTCTTAAAGACCAACTTCCAACTTCTGGCAAATTACTTTGTTTGTTGGAACCTTTGCATGTAATTCTTGTCTTATGTCCGATCCATTGTCCCGTTTCAGAAACAAAATAAACAATTTTTTTATATTGGATACAAGACGCGGGGCTTTATTTTACAAGTGATATATATTTGTTTTACCCCGCCTAATGTTATCGTACTGCATAATACCTAACATCGGCCTTCATTCGTTTGATTCTTTTGCGTAGATATTACGACCAATCGGAACTGGACACGACATTCAAGGTGAACAACAATAAGTTCTACACCCCTTTCTTTCTTCCAACAGCCTCCGATCGAGTTCTAGACTGTCTAATTGTTCCAAAAAACATCAGTAAGTTTCAGTGATGCATATCACTTCCAAAGTTTTTTTTAAAAATAGCTTAGTTACTTTTAAATTGCAAATAGAATTTTTGGCAACATTTCCACCGTTAGTGATGAATAAAAGTTAGATTGTTTTTCGATATTGTGTACAAAATACGTTTCTGATAAAACTTTAAACTTCCTGTAGTATTTGTTGGCTTTGCGGCTTTGTGTGGGGAGAAGGTTTGTGCAAAGTACATTTACAGATTCAATGAACTGGCAAATGTTTTATGTCAACAACATACAGTTGCGAAAAATTATTTTATTGCAGCCGGTCTGTTTATATAAACCCTCGAAGAACCGACAACGCCCGACTAGGTAATGATGAAATTGGAGATGTACTAAACCGTCACTAACAACTCTGGCCAAAATCAAATATTTGGCCAAATAACGAAATGAGTTAGGCCAAATGTAGACGCCTTTTAGACTAATTTCACATTGGTGTGCGTTTTGGCGGTTTGGAGGTTCCTGCTTTAAAGATAAAAGAAAAATATTGAGGAAAAGAGATGCAGAGAAAAAACACTACTGTTGATCAATGTGGAATTCGTTATCATCATGGCTAATTTCCTGCTTAGGTCGTCGATTTTCGGGATTAGTTTGATTTTAGCTAAAAATTTAAAAATGTACGTACCGAAACCAATTCATAGGTGCTATGTAGTTTGAATTGTCGGTGCATTTTATAGACGCATTATTATAGATCATCTTTATTGCGCTTTGTAGTGTTAATTAAGAGTATTTAAATCTGCCTCGATTCAACGCACTAGGCTCCACTGTGTTGAAGTAGCGTCTCTCACACACAGGAGACCGAGGCGTTAACAGAACCGGCAATTAAACAAACTCTTGTGATAATTTGTGACCCTTGTTTGTTTAGCAAAACGTCAGTGTCCAACGGCTTTCAGGAAGTACGTCACCAACACGACCAGATTTAACTTTCCGAGGGAGTTTAACGCTACTGGAGCAGTCAGGCCGAAAAGAGACATTGCACTCTGCTGCGGATCTGTCGCTTTGCTGCCATCTATCGGCGCGGTCCTATTGACTATGTTCTTTGTGTTGCGGACCCTGGTCGAGTAATTATTATTTAAATCGTTTTTTCATAAACACTGTACATGTTATCAGTACAATAAGTCACAGACTTATAATGGTATAATTTCTCACATGATTTTCATAATTCACTCATACACTCACGGACCCACTTTATGGTTTAAATTCCAAGTATCACAGAATTTCACTCAATTTGTTTTCGCGAAAAGGTTTTAACACACCCTTTGCCTTAAACGCAGTCAGATTTGGGTAAAAAATGATTGGGGGGATTAAAAAAATCAAAAACATGTGGCGGCTAAGTCCTAAAAACTAATAATTAACTACAAGATAAAAATCGCAGATTGGTCAGGGGCCTTTACTTATTCTACGGGCAAAAGTCACAAAGTCTTTGATTTGCCCGCGAACGTTTTTGCACTATATCTGCCCCAAAGCGCTTATTGTGTTAAAATTGTACGTGTTATCGTATGGTTCGTTGCTATTGTTCGTACTACATGAAAACTGAGGGTGAATTGCGCCAAAATGCAGACACTGCGAATTTTTTACCATTGAAAAACTTTAACTGCAGGTATCTGCTGAACTTATGAAACTTCGTCGGTCCATACCTTAAAGATTTTACCAACAAAGTTTGTTTATCTGTGTAATCACTATTTTTTTGGCAAATTTCAGTGTTTTCTCCTTTTCGCATTTTATCATTTTAATGTCGTCAAAACGCATTTTATCATTTTAGTTGTAAAGCTGTCAGAACTGTCTTTAGCCAAGTTTTTTTTTAAGTTTGGTTTGTCAGCATTGTGTTGTTTCCAATCTCATACCTTTTATGTTATAAGTTCTCGGTAAAGTTGCCTCTTTTCTTAAGCAATAAATGTTGCAATACGTAATTTATGAATCACAATATTAATACAATCTATAATGTTGAAAAATGTCTAGTGGTTCCAGGCAAACGCCAATTTCATAGCTTTGAATGAGTTGCGTTAAGTTAAATTAACTTCGTATGTTGAAAGAATTCAGGACAACAAAAACAGCACTTAAACAATAACCAAGCATGGAATAGATGCACAACGTTGGAACTTTCCAAAGCGTGGAGAAAGAGAGGGCACAACTGGTGAATAGTGGTGGTGCGAGGTGCATCTACAACTTTATTACAAAGAATTGTAGGTGAGGGGTTTACAAGGAAGTGAGTTTTGGCACATTATGATGAACAAATTGGAGGTAATGTTGGCGGGACCTGCCGAGGGGAAGCACCTGTACCTCCATATGTTTCAAGGAATACGAGTGGGAGTTTTCAATTCCAGCATCTTACACAATAACTAAACAACATTTCATTTTGGGACACGGTATTGAGTATACCCCGCAGTCTAACTGTACGACACGGTCCGATACGTCAGTGCGCTCCACGCAAGGTCTCCAACCAAAGGGAGAATCATTTGTTGGATGTTTGTTCAAGAAACCGACAAAACTTCGTGGCAAAAAATAGAATAGTCACAATCTTATATGTGTCAAATAATTGCCAAAATGTAACACAGGTAAAGGATTCCAGCAGGTATACAATACAGAGTCGTTAGCGATACAGATGTTGCAAAACAAATACGGCGCGATTGGGTATAGACATGAATACTATATAAGCCATCATGCAGCAACGTATGTAGATTCGCACAATGGCACTACCGGAAAAGGTGATCTCGTTGTATTATATCCATTTTGTTCACAAGCTGTTGAGCAAAGCGTTGCCATGTATCAGCCTTATCGCACAGGACTGTAAAATAGCACAGAACATAGGTATGAAAAAATCAAAGCGTATTTTGTTGCTATTTTTTACAGGTCGATCGAAAGCAAATGTCATATGTTACAACCAGTATACGTCATGCCCACAAGAGGCATAGTACGAAATTAAATGATTTTAGCTTAGACATGTTTAGCACGAGAATGTTCGGTTGGCCTTTTGTACTTCTGGCCTACAGTAACTTATATTTGCATCATAAATATTCGGGGCTGATCTGATCTGATCATTTACTAAACATACATGTATCAAATAATTGCAAAAAGGTATTTGATACATGCGATATAAAACTAAAATGCAGTTAAGTTAGTCTTGTGGGCCGAAACTGAACATATTGACAACATTAACATAACTGAAAGAACTTTTTACCTGACTGTACACAACACAGGTCGGTTAAACTTAACAAAACTGAATTTCTGTTAAATAAGCATCTTTTGTATTGGAGTTTACCTGTACGCAAAATGAAAGAAAAGTTTTGTGCTTTTTTGACGATGGCTGGGTTTACGGTACTCACGTTGACATTTTACAACAGTCTGATCAATTTCGATTCGGTGATTAAAAATGCTGAGCCCGATGAATCCAGTGACAGCGGTGTGATAAACGAGGCAGCAATGAAAATGCCCGAATCGAAACAGGTATTCCAAGAACCCGAGAAAGATCGTGAAATAAAAGTGCCCGAACTTGAAAATGCTACAAACCCGATGCCTGTTGTGTCATACAATGAGACGAAATCGGAACCTGTGTTGCTGATGCCAGTTGTGTCTTCTGAAGTAACCGCAAAAGGCATTAAAGTAAAAGTAACAGAATCAACACAGCCTCGATCGGAAAAGACTAAAGTGGCAACAAATATGACATCTGGAGAAACGGAGGCTAAATTTATGGAAAGGATGAAGCTTAGAATGGATGAGAGAAAAGCAAGAGTCCGAGAATACTGCAAAAATAAGGGTAAAAACAAATTAATACCCTAAATTTAGATTTAAAGTTATTCGGGTGGACTGAAAATGGTTTTGCTCTTAAAACATACAGATGCTAAATCATACGTGTCCTAGTTTTATTATTGAAAATAAAATCTGTTAAAAAATAGCAAATTTGTCGTCAGGAATTCACCACAACTGGAAATTGATACGAGATGGTTTGATCACTTCCTCAGAATACAAGACCGTCATGTGTCAAATTCCTAAAACCGGAATCACGAACTGGAAAAAGCTTTTCGCAGACCTAAAGGAAATTGACTTTACGGTAATTTTCTCTTAAAAAAATCTTTTTTCCATCACACAAAGGTCCGGGTTTGTGCTTGAAAACAAGTTTAATTAACGCTTAGTATTAACATTCAGAGTTATTAATCTTTACAGTCTTTTGCAAAATTTATTTTTTTTCCTAACGTGGTTTCCAACAATCAGTCAGCATTTTTGTAGCCTTAATTCTGCAAAAATCCTAAATGTAACCAGACCAAATTAACCTATTTAAACATTTCGTAAATGACTGTATCATATCAAGTACCCAGAAAACACACAAACAATTTTTCTGTTTGAAAAGAACGAATATTTTCAAAACGTACCCTTATTTATGCTTTGAAGCTATTCATGCTTTTAGGAAACAACAGCTCTTTTATCCAAACGTAAACTGAAAAGTCCTATCAACGTAAGCATACTTTCGTGCAGTGTAAACTAGTCCAATGATGCTCTTGTACCCGCCTGGATGTATTTAAACAGTTGACAAAGCGAAACAACTTTGTAAAACCCTTCTCAGCCCATGATCTGTAGAATGAAAAAAAAATCGTTATTGTGACGTCATAACTGCCGTCAATCGTTGTGGCGCTATCTCCACAAAAATTGTTTACAAAATTCCCCCTTAAAGATTTTGATGGATTTGCGCCACCGATCGTAATCGTGTTGTCTTTTGCAGGGGCAAGGATTCGTGACAAAGTATTTCCATAGATATCAGATCAGTGGGGAAGAGAAGTATCGACGATTGACCGATCCCGATTGGATCAAGATGACAGTGGTTCGAGAGCCGCTGGAACGACTTGTTTCCGCGTATAGATCGAAAATCGAGCCCCCCACTGACGCGGGACTCATAAGATTGGCAAACCAAATAGAAAGTGTCTATGCTGACAAAAGCAGTCCTATATACGAAGGTAGAATAAATCGTCATATAATGCCGCTAATACTGTTGGGTCCTGGAACCAGACGTTTCTCGAACTAGAATTCGCAAAACCGTTGTAAGGAAAATAACATGAGTTGACAATATTTTGCAGTCGAGTTGGTCTTTTAAAGATGGTCTGCAGAATTGTTTTAAATTCTAGACATGGGTGTCATTAAATTTGGATACGCCTCTGACAACAGTAGACTTGGTGCGTAGAAACACTACACACAGATCTTGTTATTAATTTGCGAAACTTGCGCTTGTCCACATAGCAATATTAAACGACATGTTTTTGTTCATATAAAAGTATAAACACCTATTTTGTTCCATCGTTTGTAAGCGAAATAAAACAATTATACCATTTTAACCTTGTAAAAACGCCACCCACATAGAAGAGATTTATCTAGAGATAATTCACTTTTTTGGGATCATCGAGTCCACCCAAACTTAAATCAAGCAGCATTGAATCAAGTAACATTCGCTTGAAAGCGCCTTCGTTACAGAAAGTTCAATGCTGGTAATCTGATTTGCCAAATTGAGCATATACCGTCGATCGTTAGTTACACTTTCCCAAGCCACACCCTTTGCATGTACAAGTTCTGATCTTTTCGAGTTAAAAAATGGATTTATATGATTTTTCAAATCTTGCATGACACAAAACGTTTCTACAGAACCGAAGTATCCGACATTCA